>JAFVLL020044010.1:0-72500 GCA_021397915.2 Tor tambroides | reverse complement strand
GTGATCAGTGGATGTGTGATACTGTGGCATCAATATACCATACCACACTAATGCCTTCTGGACAGTATGAGGCACTTTCTGAAATGGTTGAAAGATTTGGCATTTAGGACTCGTGAGTGTATGAGATGTCCCTCGAGGGAGACGGTCCTCGGCCTGGAGAATTCAACATGTCTTGACACAGGCCAGCACTCTCATCTTTATTAAGAGTTAGACTCGTGGATCTCATCGCCACAGTGTGGGAGAATATGCAGTCGAGCCAATCCTGACCAACACGTTTATCAGTCCAGAGCGAGGAAATGAAGCACTATTCCCGAGCCTGGACCACGTTCTCTTTCAAAGGAAATTTGTGTTTACCTGACATTTGGAATCAGATTTGGGCTCTGACATTTCCTGGGAGATGAGGATGTGCGCACTGTACTGATACATTATTCAGAAGAGACGGCCGCGGCCGTGTCTTATTGCATCACATTTCTATCACCATATTGTGAGCGGATTTTCGTTTGTTACTCATGAGAAGTTATTTAGACCCACCTGCAACCTCTTCAGAACGGTAGCTCCAGGTGGGAATTGTACCGCTTCTGCTGCATTAGGTAAAGACTCGAGCTTTTCACTTACTCTTGAGATTGTAATCGATCAGATCCGCACCATCATGAATTTGTGGGTTGATTTGGGTTGTTGAAAAAAAGATTAGATAGATAGATAGATAGATAGATAGATAGATAAACCATTTATTTGCATTTATAAATTAATTTATTTTATTAAATTTATTTGATATTAATTTAATATTCTGAAATATTATTACATTTTTCAAATATTTATTTTTTTCTATTATATTTAAAATGTGATACATTTAAATTATGTACTATTATAATTAATAATGTTGAAAACAGTTGTGCTGCTTAATATTTTTTGTGGAAACCCTGATACATTTTTTATGTAAAATGAAATGAAATGAATTTAAACTTATTTATAGATTATAAATATCTTTTATAACATTATTCATGTCTTTCCAGTCACTTTTGATCAACTTAATGCTGAATGAGAAGTAATAATTTCTTTAAAAACATTTGAACAGTTGTTTGGATGTTTGTTTGTTTATTTATTTATTTATTTATTATTTTTGTAACATTTACTAATCTAATTTGTTAACATTACTAACAATGACTATGAAATAACACTGCTTCTACAGCATTTACAGCAATCTTCATTAATGTTAATATCAACATTTACTAATGCGTTTTTAAGATCAAACATTGTATCTGTTAACATTAGTTGATGCACTGGGTTCTTTTTAATAATAATAATAATAATAATAGTTAATAATAATAGAACAAAAGAATAATAAAAGCTTTAGTTGGTTTCTTTTGAGTTAATGCATTAAGTGATGTTAGCAATACATATATATATTTATTCATTTTATAAAATTAAGAATGTTTTACAGCATGGCTGTATTCTGAGGTATGTTTATGTGATTTTATACACTAATGCAATAAATACATTTAAGACAACTATATTATATGATCTCAGACAAGACCACAGTTTATATTTTTTCAAACTAAGGGTGGTAATTATTTCAACTACTGGTCAGGTTGATATCTTAGTTTTCCAGAAGTCACTGAATATGTCTAGCATGGAGACCTAGGTGACAATGTGTGGAAATTGAAACTTTTGCAATAAATTCACCTTTTTCTATGTCAGATCATTAAAACTGGTAGCCTGGTTCTTGATCCAGCAGGTCTGGGTCTGGGTCTCAGGGTCGGGTTTTGTTCTGGATGCCGGTCTCGAGTGGTCTGCCTCAGGGTCTTGTTTTGGAGGCTCTTGACTGGAAATGTCTGCCAAACATTTGTCAAACTGATGTCAAAGCTGCACATCATTTCACAAAGTCTCACCATCAGACTGTCGGCCGTGAGCTTCAGGAGAAACTTCAGCAGCTGTTAAATAGGTGAAATCTGTGTTTACTTCTTTTCTAACTGAAAAAAAAAATAGAATGGGTTGTTAAAAATAGATAATTTCACAAATAATGATAGTTATTACCACAGCTACTGTATATACATATTACTAGAACAAAATATGATTTACATTAGTAGGTCAGAGACCTGTTTCATCACAAGCTAGTTTTGATATAGTGGTCAGAAAAGCATTCATTCATTCATTCATTCATTCATTTATTCACTAAATAGTCAGAAGGCTTTCACATGTTTTCTTTTATTTACATTTATTTATTAGTTTGTTTGTTTGTTTTTCAGCCAATGTAGCTTCGTTGACATCACATTTATTTATTTATTTAATTAATTTTTTTGTTTTATTAGGATAGACATTCATTTATATTTAAAAAACGATATAAAATAAATAATGAATAAAATTAATAGCAGTCAATTTACACACATTGATAGTGATAAATTAAACCACTGGATTTTGTGTGGACATGAAAAATGAAGTGGCTGTAGCAGCATGTCTAGATTGTCAAAACAGACGACGCAACACATGGTAAGTTTTGTTGATTCAAACCAGAGCGGTTTAGTTTTGGCACACCGCTTGCATCCAGCATAGATCACTGCACTTCTATCAGTCTGAAAAGCATTCAGTTCTGTGATTAAACCACAGAGGTGGACGATCAATAATCACATTCCTCCACACTTGCCCTCTCTTTCTCTCCCTCCAATCCACGGCACGTCCTTGGCCTGACTGATGTGCTGCGAGTGCGCAAAGCGCTGTCTGTTTGACCATTGCATTTACAAATGAGATGAAATGAACCTGATCTACTAAGAAACCGTTTCCATCTGGTTTACGTCTCTTATGGCAATTACATATCCAAGAAGAACGAATGACACTCATTTTCCACAACATCTGCGCACTTCTGTCCCCTTTTTGTGTTTGTTTGTTTGTGCACTTTTATTTATTTATTTGTAGGCCTTGGCTGACATTTATTTATTTATTTATTTGCATATATATGTATGCATTTAAATTTTGTTTATCAATAGTAGGATTTATTTATTTATGCACTTTTGTTTGTTTGTTTGTTTGTAGGCTTTAGTTGACATTTATTTATAGTCAGCACGCTTTAATTAGTGTCTATTTATTTATTAATTCATTTCTTTATTAGTTAGTAAACTTTATTTTGAAAACATATTTATTTGTTTATTTGTTTGTTTGTTTAACAGTGGCCTTTAGCTGACATTTACAGTCAGTAAGCTTTAGTTTATATCTTATTTATTTATTTATTTAATAGTAGGCCTTAGTTGATATTTGTTGTCATCTACCGATGTGTTTATTTTTTTGGTTAATAGTGGGCATTTATTTATTTATTTATTCGTTTGTTTGTTTGTTTGCATATATGTATGCCTTTATTTTTTTGTTTATCAGTTATTGTTGGATTTATTTATTCATGTTTTGTTTGTTTGTAGGCTTATGTTGACCTTTATTTATAGTCAGTAAGCTTTTAATTGATGTCTGTTTATTTTATTCATTTATTTATTTTTTAGTCAGTAAACTTTTTTCACACTCATTCATTCATTCATTTATATATAATAGTCATAAAACTCTTATTCATTCATTCATTCATTCATTTATTATGTTTGACCATTGCAATTACAGATTGAATTAAATGAACCAGACCTATTAAGAAGCAGTCTCCATCTGGTTTACGTCTCTTATGGCAATTACATATCCAAGAGGAATGAATGACACTCGTTTTCCACAACATCTGCACACTTCTGTCTGCTCATATATCTGTTTCTCTCTGATTGAGATGTGATTGTTTGTCTTGTAGAGTCATCTGCATTCTGCAGCGCCGCTGTGTACGTATATATATTCTTATCACAGCGTGTCCCAGACATCGGCCAAATCAATTCCTGTCATGCTTCATTCTCCCCAGAGCTTTGACTTATTCAAATACGTTTTGTAGCTCCTTTTTTGTCACATGAGATTTCTTGTATTTTTTAAATGGTGGGAAAGGAGTCGCTCTCACCTTGGTTGACGTCCACAGGCGATCTGGACTTCCAGCAATAATCGTGTTTGAAAAACGGTGCGAGGGCTCTCGAGCATACTTTAAGAAGACACAGTCTCCTTATTTGAAATTGATCTATTCCTTTATTGTAGGAATTGCAATTATAATGACAAATCTCGGGCCTAGCTGTAACGAAAGCAGAAGGCAGCCCTCGAGTGAGCGAGGATTCACGCTGTAATCAATCTACAAATAACACCTGTGATATTGGATATGGATGCAGCTGTGTTTTCATTTGTGAAAGGTTGGCTTTCCTTGTTGTTCATTAAAACTGGCTTACACGGCAAGGCGCCTGAAATAGAGCAGCAACATTGATTTATTGTAATCTGCCTTTGTGCATAAGTGTTTTTGTGTGTTTTTTGATTTGCTTTGTTTAATCTGTCGCCACTACATCCCGCCGGATCAGACGTCTCTTATTTAAAGATCACCTAAAGCTCTCTCTCTCATGCGTTCATCAGTGAAGTGAATGATAAATTAAAAAGCAGAGGTGAGATGTTTTTTGAAGCAGGTGTATGCTGATGGATCTTTCTGCAGAGAAGTGTAAGTGTTTTTTTTTGTGTGTGATTTTTTTTCTGTTGAGCTGAAATTAATATGCCACTTTCAGCGCACAGATAGCTCATATATTATCAGCCCTTCAGGTTCCTGTGCAATCTTAGGGAGAAAAATTGCTATACTGCAGCATTCTCAGACTCAGTATGAGTTATGGGTGGGTGGTATGACCGTGTGTGTGTGTGTGTGTGTGTGTGTGTGTGTGTATATGTAATTTATTATCTAATATTATATGATATTATACTGATATTATTATTATTATTTATTATCTAATATTATTTATTTATTTTTGTTCTAAATTATTTGTAAAAAAAAATAATACACTTATTTTGGTTATATATAGTTATGAAGATATATCATATATATATATATAGATATAGATATATATACTGAAATAACTGAACATAAACATAGGAGCCTGAGAAAAATGCTCAACAAATGTTATATCATCTCAATGATACTAAAATAACACTGCAACCAATGTTTTACTTTAAATATGAACAAGATTGAAAGGCCACAGGTCAAATTTGAACCTTCATCCCAGTGACGAAAATGCAAACACAGACTCTATACTCGCCACCATAGCACAGCTTTGACAAGACCACCGTTAACAGTTAGTCAAATTGAAGTGTTTAGTTGATCACGTATCATTATTTTTTGCAAGGTATGAAAGGTGGACCTGCTGACACAAACACAACTTAAGAATCTGAGTCACAAATCACACTGTCTCTAATTAAAACACAATGGCAGATGGAGCTTCCCAAAAAATACAGTTGCAAGTTATTGTCCAATTAAATGTGCCACTCTTTCTCCAGCTCAAAATGCAAATAAGCAAACACTGCATATGGTGAATCATACAAGCAAACTATCAAAAAAGTTTGAAATAATGACTAAATACAGCCTGGTTGATGGCAAGCTCTCATGACTGCAGCTTTAGCTGGGATGTATGGCAGTATACCACCATCATGCAATACAAGAAATGTGTCAGACTGTAGACATATTGTTATGCTGCATCGGGTGTGTCTCACTCAAGTTTAAAAGTGAAGCTGCGGGCTCTTTGATCGCCCCCTGGTGGCTGGCTGCAGTACAGGTCATAAACCCCGCCCTCTCCATGTAAACGAATGGGACTTCAGTCAAAATAAAAAAATATATTACACTTCCAATACAATTTTCCGAAATATGGTTTTGGTCATTTAAGGTAGTTGTTATCACGCTGATATATGTTCAATTGTTCGTTTTTGTGATAAGTTTGATTTTAGCTAATAATTTGATGCTATAAAAACGGGGTGTGTCGTTATTGTTGATTGGGTCTGTGGGAGTTTGGGCGGGAGTTTGATTCCGCGGCTCCACCTCACGACTCTACTGCGCAGACTCGGGCTCCAAACGAAGCTCTACTGCGCAGACTCGGGCTCCAAATGACGTCATTTACTCAAGATGGCAGCGGCCATACTGAGATGTATTGGCTTCACTTTATATAGTGGAAGGAAGCGGAGACGCGTTGTCCATCTTTTTTTACAGTCTATGTACTGCATAATGAGAAGCTTATTATTCATACTTTACCGAAATTAAAATGAAAATGGAAAATATAAACGTAACACAAATGTATTAATATATTTTGAAAAAATTAATACAATACTAACTACTAAACTAAAATAACACTGATATAACAGTTTTTATGAATTAATTTTGATTTGGTCTTCATTTTTATATTTTCTGTTTTTATTTCAATTTTAGTTAAAGTTTTATAAATTTTACTGTGTTTTTGTCTTTTTTTCTAAATATGTCTAAATAATTTTAAATATTTTTAATGTCAGTTAGTTATAGTTATTTTAGTACATCAGGTGCATCCTTGGCAACTATAGCTCAAATAAATGTAAGCTATTTTATTTTAATTCAGTAAATGTTTATTTTATTTCAAGTAACATTTTTAGTTTAAGTTTGATTTACTAATAACCCTGGTTGGATGAAATCCCTAAAAATTATTATGACCAGCAGAAATATTAATTCATTCAGCTCTAATAAAATCAAGAAGTGGTCTGTGTTTCTACCGTACTAAGCTAAATTAAGCTGTGCCTCTTTTTTATTATTATTATTACTGTCTTATTCATTAGCATCTCCTGTCCTTGCTGAAAATAACAGCTTACGTCAAATTAGTTTGCTGGTCAGAGCTAGTCTCAAAGTCTAGTCAGGTTGCTCTGGTTGGCTGATTTTAGAGAGGTTTTGGGCATTTGTCTGCAGAGATCAGAACACCAATTAAGCTAGTTTAAAGTTGTTGTTTTTTTTAATAACACTGATAACAGGGTGTTGTCTGGTTACTACAGTACTGAGTACTGCTGTGTATTCCTGTAGCTCAAACAGTAGATCAGGGCACTAACATCGCTAGGGTCATGGGTTTCCCATAGGATGCATGAACTTATCAAATATTTTGTCTTAAATGAAGTTTAGGTCACTTTGGATTGAAGTGTCTGTCTAATGCATGATGTAAATGTCATGGCTACAAAACATATCCTTAGTCTTCTTTTGGTATGAGCTCTTTATTATTGCTTTTAATGCAAAAGGAACTCTTTACTTGTAAATTATTCCCAACGGTTTAATAAATTAATTTTTAGAAAGTGTGAAAAGTCTAGGCATTCATGTAGCAGTTTTTTTTTAGCATGCATTATTATTATTATTATATTATTATTATTATTATTAATGGCTTTGATTATACAACAGGAAATTTAAACAAATGTATTTAAATGCTATAAAATAAAATGTATATATTCTTAATAAAATGCATTTATATATTAATATATAATATATTGTATTGTATGTATTATAAATAGTTAGTATTATTATTATTATAATAACATTACATATATGTAACATTTCCGTCTCACGCTTGAGGTATTCGGCCAGTCACAACGCACTGGATAGCTGGCCAATGTAAAAATGAGTGAATTTGTAAAATCGACGTGTTTTAGAAAGGTGGGCATAGAGGAGCAACAATAATGTACAGTATGTGGAAAATAATGTGTTTTTTAAACCTTAAACTGCATAAACACATTGCATTACACCATATACACAAAATAATGTTCTTTTTAGCAACGTCATATGACCCCTTTAACGAATGTTTCAGTATTCACTGTAGTTGTCCGCTAGTAAAAACATAGTTTTATCAGTCATTATCTGTGAATGCCATTGTTTCACGTTTACTACAGTTCAGTGGATCAGGAGGCCCTGGCTAGTGTGACTGAGTGGAGGCGGGGCTAATTTGCATATTTATAGATCCGTGTATAGTAAATGAGGCAAGGGTGTAGAGTTACATTCAAGCTATTTTAAGGCATGAAAAAATTATTTTCACTTGGACTTTAAGAATCAACTGTTGAAAATCTGTCCACCAATAATAATCACAATAGCGCAATCACAATAGTTTTGTGGGAACAGTCGTTTTTAAACACTACAGTGCTATCAAAACATTTCTTTTTGTTTGAGCATCCTGCTTGGCATTTTTTTCTAACACACTTGTATAAAGATATATCTTTGTTTTATTTCGTAAACATACTGCTCACTCACTCGTGTGAAACTGCCTGTAGATTCAGCAGCAGTGCAGGAAACACGGTTTTATTGTCTGTGGCTCAGCTTGCACAATTTCAGAGCCTTTCAGGTGCTCTTTGTCCACAGCACTTTAGCTACGAAGGCTAATGGTACTAGAGTGCTGCTCACTGAAGTTATGTGCACACGATGCCCACTGCTTGATCTTTCCTTCACCATACTTTACCTACTGCTGCATTCCCTCCCAATGCCTTTCCTAAGACAACTGTCATTGTTTTCGACGTGTTTAATGATTTATTTACTCTCACACCTAGCGTGCAGCAGCAACATGTCCTGGAAAGCTCTGCGCCGGCCGAGGCTTCAGGCCCGTTTACCTTCAGTTGATCTCAGCCGAATGGACGGAAGCTCCTCTCCTGCCTGCTTTTAATGTATTCGCTGTCTGTTGCGTATAAATCCCACGGCGCGGAAGACTGCAAGCGTTTGCCTAGCAGAACATGGGAGGGTTCAGGAGGAGGTGAACGATGAAATGCAATAAAAAAGAGAAAAATGATAGCGTCGTCTCTGTTGTTTTCGCACCCAGTTCAGCTTGTTATGCATCATTTGATCATCGTGAGAAGATATACTGCTGTCATGGAAATAAAAAGTGAAATTTTGCGAATAAGACAATGTGGATCGTAAACCAATGAAACGATTTCAGTTTGTTGTTAGTTTCACAGTTAGTTGAGCATTGTGTTTGATTCACTAAGAGAATCAACTAAAAGAACTAAAAGATCTGACATGATTATTAGAGTCATTTGTTCAGGAATCACATTACACTGGTTGCACTGTATGTTTTTCGTTCACTAAAAAGAAGAACTAAATCACAAGAATTTTTCATTTGAGAATCGAATAACACTGGTTTTGTTTTGATTAAGTAAAAATAGCCAACTCATAAGAGTTATTTGTTCGAGAATCAGTTTAATCTTTAATTGCACTGATCGATTCATTAGAGACTTTCGTTCAGGACTGGACTACACTGGTTGTGCAGTATATTTTTCATTCACTAAAAAGAACCGAATTATCAGAATCTTTCATTTGGGAATTGAATGACACTGTTTTTGTTGTATGTTTTGATTCAGGAAAAATAACTGACTCATAAGAGTCATTTGTTTGGGAATTGGTCTATAATGGTTGCACTGTATGCTTTCAATCTCTAATAAGAATCAAATCATAAGAGACTTTCGTTGAGGAATTGGACTACACTGGTTGTCCTGTATGTTTTTGATTCACTTAAAGGAACCGAATCATAAGAATCCTATATTTGGAAATTGGATGTCACTGGTTTTGTGCATGCTTTGAATCACTGAGAAGAACTGACTCATAAGAGGATTTAATTCAGGAATCGGACAACACTGGTTGTGCTGGATGTTTCTGATTGACTAAAAAGAACCAAATCATAAGATTCTTTCATTTGGGAACTGGACGACACTGGTTTCTCTGTATGTTTTGATTTGGTAAAAAAAATTGTTTGGAAACCGGCTAATGCCAGTTGTGCTGTATGATTTAAACCACTAAAAGAAAAAATGATTCATAACAGCTTTGCATTCAGTGGGGCCCTATGAAATCCGTTTTATTTTTTCCCAAATTTCGTTTTATTTTTTTCTAAATTCGTTTTTTTCCGATTTAATTTTTCTGGATTCAGTTTTTTTTCGTTTCAATTTTTCTGGACTCTTTTTTTTAATGGTCAAATTAAATGTTATTAATCAAAAATCATGTCTAATTAATTAAAATCATGAAACTTATACAATTTAACATTAATTTATTAAAAGTGTAACAAAAATTAAGTTTAGGGCCATATGAAATGTTTTATTTTTTTCTCACCTTATGTTTTATTGTTACCAAATTCTGTGTTTTAGCATGTCTAATTATTTGAATGCATACAAACAATTTTTATTTATTCTTATAGTAGCCTTATGAAATGTTTTTTCCCCCCTCAGAAATTCTGTGTTGTGTATTTAAATTTTACTGGTTATCAGACAAAGGCTAAAAACATTGATTTAATTTATATTTTAATTAATGAAAATTAAACATTTAAATTTTTGGCAAATAAAGGGGATTTACTACTAAAATTAAAATATTTTGTGATTATTTCTTAAAAAATAAAGTTGTATTATTTTTCAACAGTAGTAGTAGTTGTAGTAGTAGTAGTATTACGTACATTCTACTAAATAATAGTAATATAGCCTATTTCTGGCACAATGCCTTTAAAAAGTTAAACCGAACTTTTATTTTGACGGGTTGCCGTGAATACCTTTAAAGTACTGTGTGTATATGATATAATGTTAGTTTTACTCAAATGAAATGGTAAAATGCTTGTAAAGTGACTCTCAGAGCAGTTTTGGAGATATTGTTCATGTATTTATGTCCTCACTGAGACGGCAGACGCTGAAATCACCGCGAGCGCCACGCGCGCTGTGTGTGTAACTAGTAAACAAAACCACGCGTCTGCTCCATTCATACAGAGACTCGCAGAACATGCAGGATTAATATTTAAGTCGACTTTTGCGGCTTAATATTTACAGATACTAGTCCATATCACGATTTGATTTAAGTGTAATGACCTACTTTTGATTAATTCATCCAAACTTTACAAATTACGTGACATTCCGCGTTAATCTGTAAATTCCGTTTTTATGACTGGATTCCGCGATTCCGTCAGCGTTTACTGCATCATGGAAATCATAGGGCCCTAATTCAGGTATTGGACTACACTGGTTGTGATGTATATGTTGTGTATTCACTAAAAAGAACCGAATTATAAGAATCTTTCATTTGGGAATTGAATGACACTGGTTTTGTTATATGTTTTTTTTATTTAGTAAAAATATTATTATTATTATTAATATTATTCAATTATTTGTTTGGGAATATCAACCTATGCTGGTTGCACTGTATGCTTTGAATCTCTAAAACAAATCGATTCATAAGGGACTGTTGTTCAGAAATCGGACTACACTGGTTTTCAGGCGCGGACTGGCCATCGGGAGAACCGGGAGAATTCCTGGTGGCCTGGCGGACGATTTGGCCCGCTGCCCTGTGTTTTTTTTTTTCTTTTTCGTAAATTTAATATTATTTTTAATGTCAAATGTACTAAAGCGATTATTTCCGAATTCGCCATTTGATAATTAAATCTGTATTAAATCATGAATCGGTTAGTCGTGAATGGCAATGCTAAGCTTTGGCTCAAATGGTTTTGATCAGAGTAATCAATGCGAGAGATTTGAGAATGGAGTAGAAGTGCCCAGATGGAGCAGAGAAGCGACACTACTGTTCAGGATTTCAAATGCAGGTCAGTTTCATCTGTAAATAGGCAATATAAATCCAAAGACAATGGTTACTATTGTTAAACCATGGTAACCACAAATTAACCATGGTTTTGCTACACTAATCGTAGTGAAACCATGGAATTTGTAGTAAAACTAAATACAAATGGTAATCCATTTGCCAAAAAAAACCAGTTACTGTACTTTTACTATGATAAAATCATGGTTAATTTTTGTAAGGGAAAACTTTTAATTATTTTGCATGTCCCCAGCCTAATGATTTAAACCTTTTTTATGTGATATCCATACAAAACATAGGGTTGTGTTTCAGAGTTTGTTGAGCGTGTATGGGATAGCCTGCCGCCTGGATGAGTGTGGAATTGAAATTTTGTCCCAGTCCACCCCTGCTGGTTGTGCCATATGTTTTCGATTCATTAAAAAGAACCAAATCCTAAGAATCATTTATGTGGAAATTGGAAGACACTGGTTTCGCTGTATGTTTTAATTGAGTAAAAATAGCCAACTCATGAGAGTCATTTGGTTGGGAGTCAGACTATGCTGGTAGCACTGTTTGCTTTGAATCTCTAAGAAGAACTAAATCATAAGAGCCTTTTTTCAGGAATCCAACTACACTGAGTTCATTGCTACTGTATGTGTTTCATTCACTAAAAAGAATTCATTCAGAGTCATTCATTCTATAATCAAAATACACCGGTTTGAGCTGTATGTTTCAGGTTCCCAGTTTAAATACACATATTTTGCCGCACTATAGACAGCACTTTGGTAAACCGGATTACATGTGGTAAGTTTTTGCACTGAAATAAAGTGCTGTGACTTTGGAGTGAATTCACCCTTTGTGTGTTGAGAAAGACGAGGCCATTCCTCTGTTTGCAATAACAATAATGTTATTTCTGCTATTCTGGCATGCTTTAGGCACAGTTTTGCATCATGCTGCTCCATTTTGCTTCCCAATTTTCACTTCTCTTCATGTAAAATCCAATATGTACACCTACACAGAGCACTGTGTGTGTGATTTGCGGCTGATCTCAGAAGTCCTGATGTGCTGCGCTGTGATTTTTACATTATCTGTAAAAATTGTAGGAATAATCAGACAACTGTCTGTCAATGCGGTCGTGACAATGAATCTCGATGCCTTTGTTAAGACTGTTGTGCAACAGCATATTTATGACATATTCCTATTGCTATATTCTGATTATCTTTTCTTGATGATGATGATGATAATGATGATTAGGTATACATAAGTATATACTAAAGTTTTGTGTCTATAAATTTTTAATGTTGTCACTTCTGCTCACCCATGCTGAATTTATTTTATTAAAAATACCAAAAAAAAACAGTGAAATATTATTACAATTTAAAAAAAAAAAATTCTATTTGACTACATCATAAAATGTAATTTATTCCTGTGATGAAAATCTGAATTTTCAGCATCATTCCTCCAGTCTTCAGTGTCACATGATCCTTCAAAAATCATTCTAATACGCCGATTTTATTATCAATGCTGAAAACAATTGTGCTACTTCTAATTTTTTTAAAACAGTGATACATTTTTCTTCTTTGATAAATATGATAAATAAAAAATAGAATATTGGTAAAAAATAATTTGATTAAAAATAGAGTTAATTTGAAATACAAATCATTATAAATGTTTTTACTGTCACTTTTAATCAATTTAATGTGTTCTTGCTGAATAAAAGTATTCATTTCTTTTAAAAATAAAAAGAAGTGTGTATTAACCTGTTGTGGCAGTCAGTGGAAACAAACTAAATAAAATCATCCAACAATAAACAGCAGCAGCAAACATCAGTGTTCCAGCATCAGTTTATGTTTCGTTCCATATCGTGAATCCACTGTGAAGATTCTCCTATGATACCTTCTCACCCTCATATGACCTACTCAGAAATGATGTGGGTTTCCAGGTGCTCATAAGTAATTGGTGTTGCATGACAAAACCCTTAGGTAAACATATGGTCCTATCTGTGTTCAGATGCTCCTGCGTACCTGACTAATTTATATTTTCAGTGATTGGTTGGATTTCTTTTTCTGCTAGGAATCTTTAGTAATGTAGCCTACTCAAGGCAATGCACTCCTGCTCTAGTCTCATAGATATTTTAATATTACATTCTGCCAGCTCTAGCTTTTGTAAACCAGTTGTAATTTTAACTGTAAAAAGACTAATAATGCTACAGTAGAAATGTGTTAACTGGTTAACAGTAAGGTCCCTTACTATATATACAGTGAAAAAAAAAAAAAATGAAATAGATCCAAGCAAAATACTATTTCACATTTTATAATTTACATGAAATAAAAATGTAAACTGACTTTTGCAGAATTCCCTGTTTGAAACTTCTCATTTAATAATTAAATATTTCATTTAAATAATTGTGTTTTTTAATAAATCCTTTATTATTTATGTATAGTAGGGTTTTAACATCTTATGTTGTTTAATTAATGGTTATTGCATTATTTTAGTACCATGGTGTTTTGTATTTGTGTATGAAACTGTGCACTTTCTATATATTAGTATTTACCTCAACTTGTGGAAATGAACTTTTTTTTCTTTCTCTTTATCGCCTTTTTGGGTTTTATGGTGTTTTTCAGTATGTGTTAAAGGTACAAAGCAGATTTTAGTATGTAGTATTTTATAAGAGATTTTAGAAGAGTTTTAAACTGTAATATTTGCAGGTTTTGCCAGGTGTATTTTTTGTTCAGCTGCCAGTCTATTTCAGCAAAAACTACACACTTTTTTTTTTTTTACAGTGTACAGTTTGTTAGATTTAGCATAAAACAAGGAAAACTGTTAGCCAATGGGATAAGAAAAAATAGTTTTATTAGTATTAATATAAATTTTCTATTTATTTCCTATTTTCTAGTAGTTTGACTTAATAGTAAATATCTTTTAAAAATATTGCCTAAATAATACATAAATATGTCTATATAATATATTAAAATATTTGTTATTTAATTATATATATATATACTGTATGCCAAAGTCAACACAAAAATGTTCACTCTCCAGTCTCCCCAAAAAATTCACATGAAATTTACCAGAAGTAGCAAAGAAATGAATTCCTAGATGTACATAAAAGTACATATGAAATGCTGCTACCATCAGATGGATACAACATTGCCCTTGTGTGCCATCATGTTTCAGCAGAGTCTAATACATAGTTTTTTCAGAGTCTAATACATAGTTTTGCATTCATTGGTGCTTCTGGAGGAGTCGCCTCGGAGTCCTGCTGCCCTTCACATGATAATGAGACCAAGCACTGTGCCAATATGATAACATGATAAAATAAAACAGCATCAGCAATCTCACTTAAAACAAAGGCCTACTGCTTGTGCTTTACATGCAACAGTCTGATTGACATAAAAACATTAGCACACGCTCATCATTTACATATTCCAGCTTCAGGGACTGAACTAAATGGGCTTGTGAGCACCAGGCAAGAAAAAAAAAAATCAATCAGACGATTAAATGAGTGCAGCTACATTAAACTGAATGAAAAGTTTTGATAGATTGCAGCAAAGCTGGGAAGCCAAATAAGCTCATAAAATGTGCATTAATGTTATATTATTCCATACAGTGGGGGGATTTGTTATGGAGGCAGTGTTCATTTATGCTTCCTAATTAAAAATTTAACATGCTCTTAACATGATTTTAACTGTTTTTTAAAGCAGCACTATGGTTTTATATAAATAAAAAGGTAAATGCTAAATTTATCTCACAATTCAGGACCTTTTCTCTTGTAATTCTGTGATTGCATCTCACATTTGAGACTTTGGAATTGTGAGAAAAAATTTGAGTTTATATCTCTGTGTTTACATCTCACAGTTCTGTTTTTTCACCATACAGAATAAAAAGTAATTGTGAATTCTGACTTATCTTTCTTGCAATTGCGAGGTTGTCTCTCACTATTTTGACTTCTCTCCATAGAACTGCAAATTATAAACTCAGAATTGAGAGAAAAAAGTCAGAATTGTGAGATAAAAAAGTCGCAGTTACCTTTTTTATTATTTTTTTTATTTTTATTCCATGATGGAAACAGGATTCCATATTACAGTGCTCCTTTAAAAAATGTGTCACACTACAAACAAACAACAAATGTAGCAATGAACAAAAATATTGTTGTTGTTGTTGTTGCTGCTGCTGTTACTTTATTATAATAGCAATACGTAACTGAACGAAGTACACTGTTTAAAGTTACGAGCTGCCAAGTAAGCCTTCTCCAACATGTCCGGCTCTGTCTCCTCTCTCTCGTGTCAAACTCTGCCATGACTGCACTGTCACGTTTAATTACTCAAACATCCAGACACCACTCCACAAGGCATATGGGGGAATTACCCAGTGTTTGGTGACAAATAATTAATGAGATCTGGTGTTGGAAAACATTAGCATTCCTGTGGCTAACACGGCAGAGAGTTCAATACCATTTCCAAAGCCGTCATAAAAGCTGATCCTTCAACCTTCATGGGAGATTTTAAATGCTTAGAATTTGATTTGAATTCAGCCTAATTTCCAGATTATTTAACTCCAACCATAAAAGCAGCTAAAGAGCAGCTAGCTTTTTGTGGTCTAATTCAAAATGGGTGGATTGTAAGTTAGTACACACAAACACATACTCTAAGGTTACCACCCAGCATGTCAAGGTATCAGAGGATTTTTAGCCCTCCTTGCCTCAAACCAGAGAGCAAGGCCACTGGCCTCAGCTTACAGTCTACAGCTCCATAACACCTGTTCTTAGTCCGACTGACAAACAATTGTGTCATTATTCACGTCCAAAAGACAGCTTGACTGCATCCCCGCCACAGCCAGCTCCCATGCCCTCAGCACCATTTAGGCCACAGCGAGTGTGACACCGGCTGAGTTTTACCAGCTCTGTTTGTTTATTTATTGACTATAAAGGTGTAGTTTTGCAAAGAGTTCAGGTAGAATCAGGTACTTCAAATTACATTTATCAGAACTTGCAACACAGCATATGATAATCTGTGGGAATTGCTAAAGTTTGCACATATTTAGATACATCTTTGCATTCACATTTTGCCACTACTATTATGCAGTATTCAAAAGGCACAGATATATTATTGTCCTCAACCCTTACTGTTCCAATCAAGATTATTGGAACTGTGGAAGTCTATAAATAAAAATTATATATATTTATACACTGCAAACTATTTCAGAGACACTTTTTCAAATAGCTTATTGATGGGACAATGCCCTGGAGCAACCAGGGGTTATGCCGTGTCCAAGGGCAAATGGTGGGATCGGGCAGGAAGGGTAAGGGTGGTCCCAGGGTTGTCCCTGCCTGGGTTCATGGCCTCCATCTGAATGCTACAAGAATAGTTTCTTCACTATTAGGCCGCTATCACATTTTACAGTAACTTATTTTAGGTAATTAAGCACAGAATACTATTTCGCCACAAATTAGCAAGTTGTTGCAGCAGCATTAGCCATTCTTATAGGTTTGACAAGTGGCTATGTCTCCTACAAGAGTTCTAGGTCAAGTCTTTGTTAAAAAGTGAATTCAATGTTAACCTAATCCCCTCTTCAAAGCCAGCATTCAGGTCTGTACGGAGACAAAACCTCTGCTCTTGCTGTTGCCCCTCGCTATGTGTCTGCATAGAGTGTATTTAGCATTGCAACAAGTGATTAATGGTTCACAGGCCTATGGGTTTTATATAAATGCATAAATGTATGCAGAATATTAAAGCAAAATCACTCTCTTATACTTTACTTCAAGATTCAGGCCTTTTAATAGCTGATGCAACAACTATTTCAAATCTGTAAAGTCTATTGAGACACATAACTGAGCATACAGTAATTGTTGTCTAGGAAGAAAAAACAATTAAGACTCTTAAAATAAAGGTTGTTTATTTGTTCCTTGAAAACCTTTTATCACCCGCTTTAACCTTTCCAGTAAATAAAAAGGTTCTTTATAGTGGAGAAAGTGCATTAGATGATGCAAATTTTTTTAAAGACCTGTTCTTTGGGGAACTCAAAAATGGTTCTTCTATGGCATCACTATGAAACCCCTTTTCAAACCTTTATTTTAAGAGTATATAGAGCAATTTGTATGATTTCAAATGTGTATTAATTTAGGTCAGTGTTCTCAACCGCTTAAGTGCTTCAGAACCCACATTTTACATTGATACCAAGTTGAAACAAACAGCATCAAAACTAAACCAAAACCATATTTAATATAGCCTGGGTTGTAATTTATTTTATTTTGCATACTGGTTTCCAAGGACAAGGGCCTATTGCGCAATGCTAATGCTGATGGATGAATGGGTGCCAAAATACCATATAAAGACAGGCTCACCTTGTAGAAAAAACCAGCATATGTTGGCTAGGTATGTTTTGAAACATAGCTGCTGGTTTGAGCTGGTCTAAGATGGTCTTGATGGTGGTCATTAGAGCTGGTTATGAGCAAGATCCTGCTCAGGACCAGCTCAGGACCCGCTTATAACCAGCTCTCATGACCAACTAAGACTAGCTTAAACCAGCTCAAACCAGCTGCCATGCTGCAAAACATACCTAACTAGCAGCTTGTTTTTTCAACAGGGTATTTAGCCTATTTATTTGGCCTTCTCTAGCTATACATGATCATGCATTCACATTTAGCATTTTTTTAATCCACAATTTCTTTCCATAACCCTATATGAAAATATCATGTAGCCCATTTTTGAGTCACGATCTACCAGTTCCACTGGTTTAGCTGTCATTACATGTGATTTGGCAATGTGTCCCACAGTGTATTTGAAATACTTTAGGGCCTTGGTGGATCAAAGGCTGCTACAACTATTTACCGGTGTCAAGCGCTGGAGTTAGAACGCTGTGACCGGAAGAGGCCAAGGAATGGCCAAAAGGTCACAGGATGTCCTGGACTTTATTGGGGTATGCTAAGCATTACAGCATCACACTTCCTCACTGGGAGTTTGAAAAAGGGATTAGTAGCATATGGCTCATTGAACAAGAGCTCTGCTTTTCATTAGCTAACCCCACCACCCAGCATCATCCAACCCAGCAACTCAACTCATTTCTGTCTGTGAGAAAAAAAAAAAGCATTCCACATATGTGTGTGTGTGCGCGTGTGTGAGAGGGTCTGTTTTGGTGAGGTGGGGGTCGAGTCATAGGAGGGAAATCTGGTTTTAGTTTATATTTTCATTCTTTTTCCAAAAGCAAATGTGTGATTTTGACGCCAAGAAGGTCCCATTGTTGATGTATGGGAATATTAAATACAATAAAATGGCATCGGGTTTTTCTTTGGGGCACTCTGCACACTAATACCATTGTGATGCAAAATGTCTTGTGGAAAACAAGTGTTTTTCTCTCACAGAGGACAAAGCATGTGAAAACGTTTCAACAAATATGGCCCCGAAGACTCTTTTGATGTCTAAGGTTGAGGAAAACTGACACTGTTTGTATAAAGGACACACTCAAAGATGTACCCGAAAGGAATACCCAAAAGAATATACAAAAGCACCCATTTGCGTAGGGCTAGCGGGATAAGCTACAAGGCTAACAAGTTGTTGTGGTTGTGGCAAAGAAAGAAAAATAGAGCATTGTGCTGAAAGTAAGAGGCAGTCTCATACCATACAAAGGCTGTGTCCCAGACTCTATTTTTGGGGTGAACCAACAACACTTAACCCTTCACCTTTGCTGATGTCGACAACGGTTCCCTGCCTCCTCTCAGTCTTAGTGTCACGCAAAGCGGAAAAGAGCAATAAGTAACGCCTTCTCCAACATGTCCGGCTCTACGTCTCTCTCTCTCTCGTGTCAAACTCTGCCATGACTGCACTGTCACATTTAATTACTCAAACATCCAGAGTACTCCACCACTCCACGAGGCACATGGGGGAATTTCCCAGTGTTTTGAGACAAATAATTAATGAGATCTGGTGTTGGAAAACATTAGCATTCCTGTGGCTAACACTGCACAGAGTTCAATACCATTTCCAAAGCCATCATAAAAGCTGATCCTTCAACCTTCATGTGAGATTTGAAATGCTTACAGTTTGATCTGAATGAAACCTAATTTCCAGATTATTTAACTTCAACCATAAAAGCAGCCAAAAACAACTAGCTTTTGCAGTCTAATTCAAAATGGGTGGATTGTAAGTTAGCACACACAAACGCATACTCTAGGGTTACCACCCAGCATGTCAAAGGTATCAGAGGATTTTTAGCCCCCCTCCTTGCCTCGAAACCAGAGAGCAAGGCCACTGGCCTCTAGCTTTACAGTCTACAGCTCCATAACACCTGTTCTTAGTCCGACTGACAAACAATTGTGTCATTATTCACTGCCCAAAAAGACAGCTTGACTGCATCCCCGCCACAGCCAGCTCCCATGCCCTCAGCACCATTTAGGCCACAGCGAGGTGACACCGGCTGAGTTTACCAGCTCTGTTTGTTTATTTAGTTGACTATAAAGTGTGTAGTTTTGCAAAGAGTTCAGGTAGAATCAGGTACTTCAAATTACATTTACTGTGAACTTGCAACACAGCATATGATAATCTGTGGGAATTGCTAAAGTTTGCACATATTTAGATACATCTTTGCATTCACATTTTGCCAATTTATCATTATGCAGTGCATTCAAAAGGCAGCCAGATATATTATTGTCCTCAACCCTTACTGTTCCAATCAAGATTACTGGAACTGTGGAAGTCTATAAATAAAAATTATATATATTTATACACTGCAAACTATTTCAGGAGACACTTTTTCTCAAATAGCTTATTGATGGGACAATGCCCTGGAGCAACCAGGGGTTAAGTGCCGTGTCCAAGGGCAAAATGGTGATCGGGCAGGAAGGGTAAGGGGTATGGCGTAGGTTGTCCCTGCCTGGGTTCATGGCCTCCTACCTGAATGCTACAAGAATAGTTTCTTCACTATTAGGCCGCTATCACATTTTACAGTAACTTATTTTTAGGTAATTAAGCACAGAATACTATTTCGCCAATAAATTAGCAAGTTGTTGCAGCAGCATTAGCCATTCTTATAGGTTTGACAAGTGGCTATGTCTCCTACAAGAGTTCTAGGTCAAGTCTTTGTTAAAAAGTGAATTCAATGTTAATCCTAATCCCCCTCTTCAAAGCCAGCATTCAGGTCTGTACGGAGACAAAACCTCTGCTCTGCTGTTGCCCCTCGCTATGTGTCTGCATAGAGTGTATTTAGCATTGCAACAAGTGATTAATGGTTCACAGGGTCTAGTGGGTTTTATATAAAATGCATAAATGTATGCAGAATATTAAAGTAAAAATCACTCTCTTATACTTTACTTCAAGATTCAGGCCTTTAATAGCTGATGCAACAACTATTTCAAATCTGTAAAGTCTTATTGAGACACATAACTGAGCATACAGTAATTGTTGTCTAGGAAGAAAAAACAACTCTGCACTCTTTAAAATAAAGGTTGTTTATTTGTTCCTTGAAAAACCTTTATCATCCATGGAACCTTTCCAGTGCACAAAAAGGTTCTTTATAGTGGAGAAAGTGCATTAGATGATGCAAATTTTTTTTAAAGACCTGTTCTTTGGGGAACTCAAAATGGTTCTTCTATGGCATCACTATGAAAACCCCTTTTTCAAACCTTTATTTTTAAGAGTATATAGAGCAATTTGTGTATGATTTCAAATGTGTATTAATTTAGGTCAGTGGTTCTCAACTGGCTATGCTTCAGAACCCACATTTTACATTGGATACCAAGTTGGAAACAAACAGCATCAAAACTAAAACCAAAACCATATTTAATATAGCCTGGGTTGTAATTTATTTTATTTTGCATACTGGTTTCCAAGGACAAGGGCCTATTGCGCAATGCTAATGCTGATGGATGAATGGGTGCCAAAATACCATATAAAGACAGGCCTACCTTGTAGAAAAAACCAGCATATGCTGGTTAGGTATGTTTTGAAACATAGCTGCTGGTTTGAGCTGGTCTAAGATGGTCTTTAGATGGTGGTCATTAGCTGGTTATGAGCAAGATCCTGCTCAGGACCAGCTCATAACCCGCTTATAACCAGCTCATGACCAACTAAGGACTAGCTTAAACCAGCTCAAACCAGCTGCCATGCTGCAAAACATACCTAACCAGCAGCTTGTTTTTTCAACAGGGTATTTAGCCTATTTATTTGGCTTCTCTAGCTATACATGATCATGCATTCACATTTAGCATTTTTTAATCCACAATTTCTTCATAACCCTATATGAAAATATCATGTAGCCCATTTTTGAGTCACGATCTACCAGTTCCACTGGTTTAGCTGTCATTAGCATGTGATTTGGCAATGTGTCCCACAGTGTATTTGTGAAATACGTTTAGGCCTTATGGATCAAAGGCTGCTACAACTATTTACCGGTGTCAAGCGCTGGAGTTAGAACGCTGTGACCGGAAGAGGCCAAGGAATGGGCCAGTGCAAGGTCACAAGTCATTGCTCCACTGCACTCAGACCTGCCAGACTCTTGCAGTCAAGATGCCTAATGACACTATATGATCAGAAAACAAGGTAGCTTTTAACTAACTAACATACAGTAGCTTACTGTGAGTTGAAATACCCAACATTCTACAACTACTCACAATTAAAGAGATTTATTAATATTTTTATTTGCAAATAAGAAGATATTGAGAAAGAGGCGGGGAGAGAGTTTACACCCCCCACATCTGCTGAACGTAAAGCAGTATATCCAGTTTCATGGTCATTACTGAGAGCCACATTCAGCCTGGTTTGCACTGCAGTGTTTCATGATGCCACAATGGATGGAAGAAGAGTGAACAGTCTCATTCCTTGTTGAGGTTTAGAGGTTGTGTAAAACTGTGATTTGTCACTCATGTGTGGACAGATCCTGGAAACAGATGTGCAATATCCAACCACCAGTCAATCATTCTTACCACCTCAATCCCCAACAAACACATTCATCTGGATTTGACCCTTGACAACGTGCTACAGTGGCCCAGATTCACTCTGCCCTCTGACTGAACCAAAGTACTTTGCTGTTAACATCATTACACACTGTCTATAGTATAGACATATAGTATTCAGCTTTACATTGTACAAGCACCTTTCTGTGACAATTCAGAATACAATAGCATCAGGTTACAAAAAATATCTTTCTCTGCAAGTAAACATTGACACTGATACTTGATTTGGCTCTCATTTTTGAGAAACAAATATTATTCAAATATATATTCATCTTTTCAATTAATTAAAAATGCCGTTTATAATGAATACAACTCTTCAATGACTATCATTATTATTTATGATTATTTATATATGATTATAAGTAAAAACCAACATGCATGAAAAAATAGGAAACTAAAACATGAAAATAAGGAAAACAGGAAATTATTTTATGACTCTGTGCCAAAGTTAGTAAGTAAAATATCATGTGGCGTGACTCCTCAAAAACTGCTTGTAATATATACTTTTTACTTTACCTAAAATAAAATTTTAACATAACGATTAAGATGTGCTCTCTCATATTCAAGGTGTAAGGAAAATGTGGTTTTACTTTTTTGTATGGTTACACCACATGACATTATTTACAGTCATTACATTTAATTTTTTTTTCTGAAAATTGTTTTTTGAAAGTCATGTTTGTAAGAACATGCACACGAGTTCAATTTTTGCATTAAAAAAAAAAAATCCCTTTTTTTCCATCATGGGGACTTATGTCATTGGCCCAGTAGTGAATTACATAGTACATATATGTTCAAGTAGAATATTTCCTTCATAATAGTGGGAAAAGCAGTCTGTTAGACCACATTACACCTGGTATTAACATCTGTTTCGGGTGATCCAATTACAAGTGGTCAGCTGAGACAGATTGTCATTTACACCTGGTATTACAAAGCATCTTAAATGTGTCTCCTGTGACCACTTGTGATCGGACTTCATTGAGGGGAGGCTCTCTGATTCCATAACAAAATCTTACCATGTCAATGTGTCGCTGAATGTTAATGTCAGGCATGCCAAAAATGCTCTGTGAAGTGTTGTGCATGTTAAGCCACAACTAACAAGAAGCATAAACATTACGGAGCCTTGCTGTCTTTTAGACCATTGAAAGACATCAGCAAACAATACCATGGTGTTAAGTGCTTTCAAGACAGGATTCTGTCAGCACTACAATTTCGTATGCATGGGGACACACTCATGCATTCTGATTAAGCTGGAAAACCACAAGAAATTAGATTAAGTACAGAGAAATCCATTTAACTATGCTTAGTGGCTGTTACCCCCTAAAAGATCTAATGGGACTGGCAACCATTATGAAAACATGGGTTGATCCTGGGGGTGACAGGCGTGTGGTAGCTGCACGTGGCCCTCTTTGGGTCACCGTGGGCTCCGTCATCACTCTTGTGAGACTGCTCACTTATGTTAGCAGAGGCAGAATCGTAAGTCTAGGGACTGAAGCACATATGTGACCCTGGACCACAAAACCAGTCTTAAGTCGCACATTTGTAGAAATATCCAACAATACATTGTATGGGTCAAAATGATTGAGTTTTCTTTTATGCCAAAAATCATTATGATATTAAGTAAAGATCATGTTCCATGAAGATATTTTGTAAATTTCCTACCGTAAATATATCAAAACTTAATTTTTGACTAGTAACATGCATTGCTAAGAACTTCATTTGGACAACTTTAAAGGCGATTTTCTCAATATTTTGATTTTTTACTCTCTCAGATTCCAGATTTTCAAATAGTTGTATCTCGGCCAAATATTGTCTTATTCTAACAAACAATCATACATCAATGGAAAGCTTATTTATTCAGCTTTCAGATGATGTATAAATCTCAGTTTCAGAAAATTGACCCTTATGACTGGTTTTGTGGTCCAGGGTCACATATCTACTTCTATCCCACCATATCAGTGTATTTATCAGCTTTTGATAAATATATAATCCGTTTTAATGCAATTGTAGTTAAATACAAACCAATCCTAAATAAAGCGATGAAGCACTTTCTGCCACGATTTACTCGCTTCCATGTCATTCCAGACCTGTATGACTTTCTTTCTTCTATGGAAAACAAACCATGATATTTTGAAGAATGTTGGGGTCCAGACAAAACTGAGGTCCAATATACTTTCATTAGCTATGTTTACATGCACCCAAATAATCCATTAGTAATCAGGTTGATGGCTCTTTGTGTAAACATCTCAACTGATTCGATAGTGAGACATCCGTTTGCATATGTTTTACTTTTTATGAACTTGCATATATTTATTTAAGTCTTATGAACTAGTAAGTGGAGGAGACTTAACATTTACTAAATATTTGTTAAAAAAATCTATTCTGACATATTTGTCAGCTTTACTTTTAGGTATGTCATCAAGTGCAAAAACAACAATTTAGCAAATTACTGTAGCTTTGGTGAATGCTCAGTTCTGAAGGTTTGTTTTGAATACATAAATACACATATAAACGAAAACGTGAATTGCATTGCCAATTTCAGTGTTCGTGTAAACATGAACTTTTAAGAATCTTAAATCAAACCGGATTCATTCAGACTGACAAAAATTAGTGCATGTAAACATACCTATTGTATGAACAAAAAAACCCACACAGGCATTTTCCAAACTATCTTCTTTTGTGTTCCACAGAATAAAGAAAGTCATACAGGTTTGGAACAGGTTTGAGCAAATGACCCTAATTTTCATGTTTGGTTGAACTATCCCTTTAACATATATTGTGATAATAGTTGTATGTGTGTGTGTGCACAAGTATATTTAAGGAGGTACAGAGAAGAACAAAAGGTGTGTGAAAGTAAAAGCTCAGAGAGGGTCCATATAAATGTTGCCATGAAGTTTTGAAAAGGAGAAATGGGAACAATGCAGTTTGCAGCAAACACTCCTCTGCCATCCATCTTTTACACAATCAACATGGCCCTTTCACATGCACTGGCCCCTGCTGGGGACCCCATCCCCTCTGTCAATGGCCTTATATTTAAGGGAAATTAGGTGACATTGAGTTTCAAATGAGTCATCGACAGCTGCTTCGTCACTGTCGGTCTAAGCAGTGTGCTGTTCAGTGGTGGCGTGACATTGTTTTCCTGCTCCACTGGAGAGCGGGACAGAAAGAGCAGGAAGGGACGGTACTGTACCGGAGAGCGTAACTCAATAACAGCGCACGAAATCGATCGGTTTTGCCACATATAAACACAAAATCGCTTCACATGTGTTTGTCGAAACGCGCATTTGTGGCGAATATAAAATGTGTTGATTGTTTTCATCGCTCAGCGCGCTCTCCCCCTCACACCCTGAGCACTCAGTGTGACAACCATTGATGCCTTATACAGTTACAGGCCACCACAATCATTTTACTGTTGGAAGGTGCAGAGAAATCCACTGTCCTCCCAAAAGGTATTTGAGACCTGCAGCTAAGAATCAAAGGGCTGCAGAGGTATAAGAAAGACCTATCTAGTTTCAAGACGAAGTGTGGGAGAGGAATAGAGAGAGAGAGAGAGTGTGAGAGAGAAATTAAAACGGAGGGAGAGCGAGAGAAGTGCTGCTGGCAAATCACTTTGAGCCGTCACTGAGATTTATGAAAAGTGTGTGTCATGAGCTAGATGATCTGACTCTTGGGAACTGGAATCAGTATTAAGGGTGTTGCATTAAAATCAGTTCAAAGCAAATAAAAGTGTCCTTTGGCATGTTCAACCCTGACAGATAAATTGGGCGTGTCTTGACCACAGAAATCAATCCAACACTTCTGACATCTCGCAGGCTAAGAAATGGAAAAGGTGCAATGAGGCGGTACGGCCAGCATTTATAAAATCATCCCGTAAATCTCCCCTTCCAATGTTCTGCTGAAAAGCCCGTGGCCGAGGATGTGATGTGGGGTTCTGTTAAGGGCTCTCTGGCAAAAAGAATAAGACAAATTCACATCAGTGAGCAGAAATGGTTAACATGCTCATGAAAATGCTTTGTATTAATAGGGTATTTAAAGGGGGTAACATCCCCCCCCCCCCAAACCAACCTGAGGTAATGAGGTATGAGAATAAAGTGGTTGCCAATTTGTTTGCAGTGCGTTGGGACTGTACGGGAGTTCTTTCTGAGCCCCTGACAAGCAGGTGAGATCAAAGTAAACCTGGACAAAAGGGGCTCAACAGTGATTTGTCAGGGGACGAGAGGCATTCCTGTCTGGCTCTAGCCAGGCCCTCAGATCACTAGTGCAAAAAAAAGCATGCCATGAGAAAAAGTACAGCAGAAAAGGTTCAGAGGTCAGCTTGATTTGGTCGGGATTGTGGTACCTTCTTTTCTGCAAAGGAGCCAGAAAAAAAACACATTTCAAACTGTATTGTGTTCTGGCAATACAGATCTTTTTTTTAATATAGATTAAACTAATAGTTCTTGATGTTACATGTTCTTTAAAGCACCATTACATAGTTTTAAGAAACAAATAAAAAGTTCAGAACATTGTTTGGAACCTAAAAGGCTTCTTCTATGGCATCAAGCTCTAAGGCCCTTTTTGTTTTGCTTAGAAAATCTATTCACTCTAAAAATCTTTAGTCATATGTGGTAACATGCTAACTGAGTTACGTTCATTCAGTTCAAATTATTGTTTTACATCAAAGAATCAACTGGATTAAACATAACAACAATATTCATTTTAAAGTATAGATCATCAGTGTACTGTATATCATTTAAAAAAAATGCTTTTTATTTACTTTTGTGTAATAAATAAAAAAAAATATTTAGAGTAATGTTAAGAGTAATTTGCTCCATCCATTTGAACTGTGCTTTAAATGTTTCAACAACTGAGTGACAATCATAATTGACACTGGTCAATATATTTTTTTGCAGATAAAACAGGTTAAATATTACAACATATTACCACGTGATCTGTAAAAATCTGAAGTAGAAAGTATGTGTGGTAACACTTTATTTTAGGGTCTCTTAACTAGTTGTTTATTAGCATGCATATTACTAGAATATTAGCCATTTATTAGTAGTAATTAAGCACATATTAATGCCTTATTCTACATGACCTTATTCTACATCCCTAATCCTACCCAATACCTAAACTTAACAACTACCTTACTAGCTATTAATAAGCAGCAAATTAGGGATATATTGAGGGAAAAGTCACTGTTCAGAAGGTGTATATTCCCATATTTTATTATATAACAATACAGGAGACTGGTGTCTAATGCATTTGATTTAGCAGTGACTTGTGTAGTTGTATGGTATGTATCTCAAACTTTTATGTAAAATCCCCATTTCTGTATGCTACAAATTCATGCCATAAATTCAACTTATGCCATAAATTAATGTGGAGTACAAAGAGTGCCGGCTGCACTTCCAGGGTGGGCTGTAACACTAATAGAAAACACAGCTATTTTAAATGTTATGCATGAATTCACTGTGGTAATAAAATTGACTTTTTCAAAACTATTATTATAATACACCCTCATTTCATTTCAAACAACTGAATTCAAAATGGTAAACGTACAGGAAATATTTGAACTCAACAAATACAGAAAAACAAAAAAACATACATGAATATGAAACGTAAGACCCCCCCATTTCTTACCCATACAGTGTCTTAAGTTGTCTTTTTGGTATTTCTGCTTAGCCCGATATTAGATTTTTGAACATTTAGATGATAAGCTTGTGTACATAGGCTAATATATGTTATTATATATCAAACTGAACAAGAAAAACTACTTATTCTGATGATAATTCTATCGTTTAACATCTATTTATTTACACACAAAATCCAATAATAAACTATCATGATAGCTCGTTTCTAATTGGTTAAACTGTTAGCGCAACATCTCATCCAATTTTCCAACAGTCCTCAATTTCACTTTAATTTAAAAAGCAAAGGGTCGCGAAGAAGTTAAAGTGATAAATGAGGGCGTGATAAAGAAAACGACTTTAACATGGTACGATTTAACCGTTCAGCTTCAAAATAATCGGCAACATCCTGAGTGAACTCCCCCTCCTCTCTCTCTCTCTCTCTCTCTCTCTGATTATTACTGCTAGGCTTTGTGGGCGGCTGTGGGCCGTAATTAAAATACTTCCAGAAAGAAACAGCCGACCACATCAGAAATGCAACCCTCTGTCAGGATCAAACCACATCAAGAGCGTCTCTCTCAGAGATGGTCACCAGAGCGGCTCGTGATGTACATCAGTAGGCTCATATACTCTCCGTCTAGTCTGACACACACCGGCTCTGCAGCGACTAATAAGTTATTAGGAGCAGCTACCTGTTTTAAAACAGTGTGACAAACCAAAACCAAAAACCAAGTCATGTATGGAAAGAGAAGATGAATGAAGGGTGCCTTCCCATAGCATGCGCTGGTGTTACGCCAAAGGGCAGGGAGATTTGTAGATGATGGTGCTAATTACGAGAATGGTAACCATAATGCGACCAAGATGGAAGCAATTTAGGCAGAAGTCATTTGCGTGTTACTCTTCCACCCACTAGCAGCACACACCAGGAGCTTGAGTGTAAGTGGCTGTAGGGCTTTGAGTCGCACTTGCAGTCTGGTTCCTGAAAGAAGATGCATGTCAGCTACCGCAGTTTTAGTATGGCCTGCTAGATTAAGACAAAAAGAAATGGTCGTGAAATATGTTTGAGAGGGAATGGAATACATAGCCTAATTTTTTCTCTCTCTCCAAAATCAAGATAGAAACTTCGGGAAACGGCATATTTTGGATTTCTTCTTCTCAGATGCAGGGAAATGTAGCTGCATGTTTTCTACGGAATGCAATGAATGGGAAAACAGGTCTTGATCGGTTTATTCCGAGCATCAGCTTAACTAGCCTGTGGTTCATAGCCTATAAAATATTTGGAATGAATGATTGAAATGTAGCTACTTCGGAATGATAATGGGCTGTCGACTGAAGGCATTCCGCATCAATGTAATATCGCATTAAATGTAAACGGGGTTGGACGCGCCTGAATCGTGATTTGGTTCACATTTAAAAGAATAAAATCGCTGTAAATTACAGTGCTCATAATAAGCAAACGAACCGCGTAAAAACTATTTATTTTTTTTCTTATGAATGCATAACCCATGTCTCATCATGAACCTTTCCCGCTGCAAGTGACTTTTTAACTGATTTTTTTTCTAGCCGATTGTCCAGACTATTTTGTGTTGTCAGTCACTGCTTTATATTATGAGTCAGAAACATTCCATACATAAATGTGGATCATTGAAAGCCACGTGCGTGTGTCTATGAATGTTAACATCACTGTCGGAAAGTGCCAACAGGCATGAAAAGAGAATCAATAGCGGCTCTCCCAGGCCAGTGTTCATGCTTAAATATAATTTTCGGATCTTTCAAAAGAAGCAAACTCTGCCCTTGGATGTCTCTCTCTTTGTGATGCGGTTTTCCGCTGTAAGCCACCGTGTGTAGTGCTGTGTAATTTTATCCACGCTGCAACCTCTTGGTTCACACAAGACTGATACCTTGCCTCCCCTTTTCCTTTGTATCAATTGGTCGGGGTTCGGGCTATTGTTGCAGGAGGGCTCTTTTATTTCTGTGCACACTGTCGATCAGCGAAATCTCACGATAGGCTCCCTGTGAAACCGACTGGCTGTTTTCTCCTCCTCGGTCAGATACAGTCTGCTTGGAGAGCAGAGTGGAACCCATGAGCACCAACGAGGCGAACCCATGCTGTTGCCACCAAGCCGGCTCTAACAGATGACCGCGACATTTTAAAGAGGGGACAGAAGGATACAGCACATTTTGATTTTAAAGTTCAGTTGACTGAATCACTGACAAATGATACTTCTTTGATGGGACCCCGTGTGCCAGCTCTTTCTATTCCAGCGAGATTTTGCCGACATCCCGCCATGCCACAATGGTTATAATTCTGCTCTTGTTGTTACTGAGCTCCTTGGATCCGAGTATACAGGAATCTCTGGCTCCGAGGCTGACCAGGACCCCAAGGGCGCCTTGTGCCAGGGGCCAGGCGTGTGACCCAAGGCAGCGGCGAGATGCTGGTGGACGCGGCGGTGTTTACGAGCACCTCGGAGGAGCTCCAAGACGCAGGAAACTTTACTGCGCCACAAAATATCATTTGCAAATTCACCCGAACGGGAAAATAGACGGATCTCTAGATGAAAACAATCCTTTCAGTGAGTAAACCGTTCTCGCCTTTCATATTTGTGAATGTCAATTTCTGTGCGGTATGAGACTTGCGTAATTGTGCAAATCCTACACTGGAAAACATTGCGCGCTGACAGTATTCGGGAGGTGCCTTGCGCATTAAATAATTAACATCGAACAATAATTCACCCTGCCCAGCTTATGTTAAGTTGACGAATATAAAACATTTAAATCAGCGATCTTACCACAGTAAAATGAAGATTAAACTAAAGATGAGAGCACTTTTGCGGACTGCACAACTTGTAACTAAAGTTAAAAATTAGGTCTTGAAAATAAAGCAACAAGTTAGAAAAAAAACTGTATTGCACTATTTTGTAACAAGATACATTTCAAATTACTTTTATTGTGTAACTTACATCGTAAAGACAATTCCCTGTCAAATTTCGTAGCCTACATTACAATCTTAAATTGTAGTTCTTTAAATTACAGCAATCGTTTATCTATCTTAGTTTTCCAATTAGTCAAATTCGAGTGCCTATGGACAATTACCATATGAAAACAGGATTCAACAGACAGTTTAACATAATGACTTAGACAACGGATGTGTTTATCCAACGTAAAAGGATGATTATTCGAAACAGAAGAATGAGGAGAGCCATTAATCAGTGGAAAAAGGGGATGAATAAACATCCTCTTTAAGAGGCGTTTAGTGTCTGTATATCTAACCTGACAGCGTATGTTGTGTAGACTGTGCCTCAATCAACGTTGAAGAACTTAAGTAGAAATAAAATAACATTTAAAACAGCATATACCACAATATTTACAATGAATAGCACACATTCCTATGCCCAATTATTTAATGTTAAACGTGGGCGAGAATGTAGATATAAAGGAAGTGGTTTAATTCAGTTAAAGAAATAAATCAATTAGTTTTATTTATAGAAAATAATTTTATATGAATTAATATTACAGTAAATAAACGTAACTACTTAATGCACATTCTAACAGTTACGTCTATAATCATTAATTAATAATACAACTAATCGTTAAGGGATTAAAATGACGCTTTCAAACATTAGCTAAATCATGACAGGTTTGTGAAAACTGATGAACGACCTCGACTGACCTTGTATTGTATCCCACACATTTTTATGCTATTTGAAAAGCTGTTGTAAATGGCTTTCCCCATTTCTAGCATGCGTACTAACCGCTCCGCTCTTTTTCTAGGTATACTCGAGATCACAGCTGTGGATGTCGGTGTTGTGGCGATAAAAGGCTTGTTTTCTGGAAGATACCTGGCTATGAATGAGAAAGGACGTCTGTATGCTTCAGTAAGTGTTATGTCACGTCGGAAAATCAAGTAGCTGAAATTCGCTAGCTGTGGGATCAGATAACAAGAAGGGCTATTTGAGGCTATCGCCACATGGTGGTGTTTTTCATGCGGAACGAGTATGCCCACATGCTGCTAGATTACTGAGAGTTTGATTACTGAGCTTTGTTTCCCTCACTGGGGACCTTGTCACTGAAATTTCTGGTCAGCGGAGAGTGATAACCACATACAAGGTTCTTACTTTTGTGAGTGTTTGAGATGCTGGGAATTCAATTGTGCAGATTTTGGATCAGTTTAAATGTTGACTTTTCTATAAAATGGAGATGACTTCTTGTTAAAGAAACATCTAAAGTTTTTGTGGGTGCATCTTGTTCCAGGTCCAGTTATGAATGTCAAAATAATGTAATACGATTTTTTTAACCCTTTCAGGAAGTCTTCAACCGCGAGTGTGAGTTTCTGGAGCGCATTCATGAGCTAGGCTACAACACCTATGCATCACGGCACCATGCTACAACTCAGCCTCCACCAACAGGGTCCGGGGCAGGGGGCGGCAAGCGGCGTGCCAGTTCTAAGAGGCAGTGGTACGTGTCCATCAACGGGAAGGGCCGGCCCAGGAGGGGCTTTAAGACACGGAGCACGGACAAAGCTTCCCTCTTCCTGCCCCGTGTTCTGGGCAACAAGGACCATGAGATGGTGCGCAAGCTCAGAGAGAGCCAGCGGCACCAGGCCGGCTCTCACAGAGCCCCTGTGGGTCGGGCAGAACGCAGAAGACGACGACACAGGGGCTCCAAGGGCCACAGCAGAAGGGCTGACATTTAACACTCTCTTGACACAGATGGAGAAGAGATCCAAAGCCACTGAGAGTCCAACAGACCAAAGGAGTCACATGGAACAATTTTCTCAAGAAAGGATGATGTTGAAAAAAAAAAAAAAAAAACTTTTGGGGAATTATGTGGCAAGAAGGGCCAAGAATGAAGAGAAACATCATTTTGCTTTGTTTTTGCATCCGAAACACAAAGACAGTCCAGATAGGTTCATGTGACCAAATTTAACACTACTGAAAGTTTTGTCTTTTGCGTTGTTTTTTCATGTTCACACTTTTTAAAGTCTTTTCTGCTAACTCGGGTGAAAAAAGTACACTTCCATAATGTACTTAAAGTGCTCTATTTTTGCGCTCTAATTTTGTACTTAATATACTAAAAATGATTCTTCAGTACCTCTTAAGAACATCTAACAGTACTGTGCTATTTTGAGACACCGTAAATATGAACTAAAATGTGCTTTTAACATACTGTCTCTGTATTAAAAAATGTATTTAGTTACCACTTGTAGTACACTTGAACCTACCTTTGTATGAAAGATGGCTTCAAGTGGTACCTAAATACATTTTTAGCACATTTTAGTTCATATTCATGGTGCCACAGTTAAGTACACTTCGATGTTCTTAAAAAGTACTAAAGAATCATTTTTAGTATATTAAGTACAAAATTAGTGTGCGAAAATAGAGCACTTTAAGTGTGGAAGTGTATTTTTTTCACCAGGGAAAGATTTGTAATTATTGTACATATATAGCTGTACAGTCATTTACTTTTTTTTATGTGAGCAAGATAACATAGAGTAAATGTTTGTAATCATGAATTAGGATGTTGTACAAGTGCTTGACAATGCCAATGATGTGTTATGTATTGGACTACGGCTTTTATAGGTGGTGTACAGACAAGCACTTTTTCCTTATTGAAGTATAATGTAGAAAACAAAGATCCATACACATACAACAGATGCTTTTTAACTTACATGTGATAGGCTACTGTTCTTAAACTGCAATCAGGAGTACTTTGTATATTACTAATGTAATACATATTTATTTTGTTTATATGTTTTTAAGTTATTGATGACATAGTTTCTACACTTCCAAATATCAAAGATTATCTTCAGAAGAGATTAATAGTTGCATTGATAGAATAACACTGTTATCTTTGAACAATTGAACAATCCCGTAAGAGTAGACTCTTCAGTTTCCTATTTTTTAATACAAATTTGAGTCTAAATATATGTAATGACATCAGCTCTGAAGCATAGTTTTGATAAATGTCATATGTATTGAACACTGTAAGCTGAGTAATGCATTAAAACGGCATTGTTTGACACTGAAAGCTAAACATCTGGAGGAATGTCACCAATAAATTATATGAATATATATATATATATATATATATATATTTTTTTTGTTTTATTGCTAAGCATACAGGATACAGTGGCATTTTGTACAAAAGACTAGAGTGAATGATCAATGATCTTCACCTTACATGTATCATATTATATGGAGCTTAATTAAAACTTTGACAGCTAAATTAATGGCAATGTCTGCAGATATATTCACCGCGACTGTGATAGTGATCGCACAGGTATTGAAGTCTCTCAGCGGTCCAGCAAAAAGGGACTCCCTCTTGGGACCATCCCCCCTTTCTTCTTAACTGCCTCAAGTGACATCATCCAGAAGAAAAGAAAATTTAAAAAAAATCTATGGGAGAAAAGCAAAACACAACCACTTTGTAAAATATACTCATATAAGATTCTTTTTATTATTTTAAAACGTACTTGCCGTAACAACTTGTGTTTCGCACGAAGAGCGGCTACTTGCAAGAACAGAGATCTGTGCTTTTGAAATCTATAGGAGAAAAAAAGCCGTGTTATTCTATACTTCGCAGCTTCGAGAGCTTCCTGGCGGTCACAATGGCATATCTCTGGGGGAACCTGGGAAGCCGTGTCGCTTGAGACATTCTTCTTCCTTTTTCTAAACGACGAGAGCCTGTGATCTGAGAAACAAGGCAATCCCCGATGAAAAAATATGTCTTAGAAAGTGTAACGCGTTGTATAGTTTGTTATGAAGGCCAAACTCTAATATTACTTAACAGGAATGCCGGAGATAAATGGAACTGTTTGAATGAACCTTTGTCTTGCCATCCTGATAGCTTATTTTTCACATAGCCATTCATACATAAATACATGGGAGGCGAGATCAAAGCTTTCAGCGACGTCAAATATGATATTCTATAATCACCATATTAATCAGAAACCGAGGAGTACTTTCTTCCCTCTGGCTAATGAAAATTAATGATAGCACCAGCTTTACGATACTTATCACAGATAATACAAACAAGTGGTTTGCTCTCAAAATGATAAGTAACATGATTTAGATTTACAATTTATTCTTCTAAAAATAAAGGTATGCATTTGGACCCAAAAACAGTTGTATGAAGTCTGATATGATAAAAAAATTCTGAAATCAAACCTTCCATTAACAACCTTTTACAGTGTTTGACACTTAAAAAAGCAATTTTATTTGTGCATCACTGATTTAACTGATCGCTGTTTACAGACAACTCAAGAATACAGAAAAATAAATGAATAAAAATGTGACAATTGTTTGCTTATTTAAATATATATAGGCCTATCTGAGGACCAGAAGACCTTACGATTAAAAAAAATGGGTTACGAAAATGAGCCCGGTCTCATGAAAATGCGTATAAATAGTACGCCAAATAAAAACGAAAACTCGTGGTACTGATATGCAAAAATGGACTTTGGCTTATATATGACACGCACGTGTTTGGCGTGCATTTAATACGCAGTTTTCGCGTGCATATGATACGCACCTACCACACAACCCTAATCCTACCCATCGCGTAGCATATACACGCCAAAGTCCATTTTTGCGTATCAATACCACGAGTTTTCGTTATTATTTCGCGTACTATTTATTCGCACTTTCATTGTTCGGGTAGCTTTGGTCGTAGCTCTAACTACCTATTCAGGCACACGACGCCCCTATTAGTTCAGTGGCATACAACAAGTAAACAGAGACCCAGGGGTTAAGGTTCAGCGTCCCGATAGAGTGACTTCTGATGACCTGCCTTCAACAATGATGCGTCTGCCGCCACGTCGAGGCTCATCATAAGCGCTCATTAGCCCTGCTGCCAAAAAAAACCATAAGGCCATAAGAGCGGGCTGTCGGGTCATGTTGAGATTACACCTCACGTGTAATTTCGAATGAGAACAGAAAGTGTACAAGTGCTAAAAAAAGAATGAATAAATAAAAAATATTATTTCCAAAATGACTGTAATGTTTTTAAATCTATTGATAATTAAATTACCCCATGAGTGCTTTCTCAGAAATTACTTAAAGCCGTGCACTATAGTGAAAACCGCTCCAATTAAAATCACTGCAATTCAGTCTCATTCTTCTCTGGCCAGAGGGCCTCAAAGGGCTGCTCCTCGTGCCCATCTAATTGGTATCGTCAGGAATTCCTCAAGTATTGACCCAGCGGAGCCTGAGGGGTCTTTGTTCATACAGACAGGCCTCCTACTGGCCATCTTTGTGGACCTTGAAGAGTTGCTGACCTCTGCACTAACATCACACCATACTGCTTCCAGCTTGACTGTTTTTTTAAGTGATACATTTATTAATGCTGATAGCTTATCTGATAAAATGACACAGAATCGACTGAGTGTCAAGTTGTAAAATGCTTCATATTTTAGACTAGGGTATTCTTCTGGAATATTGCTACAAATACCATTATAATAGGTTACATATGAGACGAAGAAAAAGATGCTCTGTGCAAAGTAATGATTGAGATATAAGCACATGCTTTAAAAGCAGTGAAAATAAATTACATTAACACACAGCAAATTCAAAAAAGCTAGTTGTAAACTTTACAGTAGCCTATAGGCCTAGTTGTCTGGACAAAATAAATCCTATCTGAATTAGTCACACTAACATGATCTCAGGAAGGTTAATGCACTCCAACATCTCAGCAGTCTAAATTAGCAAACTCTTCTCTCACTGTAGTTCCAAAAGTGTCCTATAGAGGGAAGCACTGACTTCTGTCCAGTTTCTGTGAAATCCCACAACGTTATCAAAGGTTTGCTAGTGTTGTCCTCGCAATAAATGTAGAATTTGAAGGGCGGGTTGTCACTTCTGTGTTTGATAGGCCTATCACGACGTTTTCAAGAAGAAGAGGTGTGCTGCAATTAAAGAGCGGTAAAAGTTATTAACTTGAGAAGAGATATTAGTGGAGTTACAGGCCCTCTAAACACTTGCTCAGTAAATCCAGCACACTATAATAACATCACTGTATTACTGTGAGAACTCACAGTTAAAAGAATTGTTCCTGATTTATCAAAGCACTGCAACTAATTCATCTCACATATTACAAACAGCACAAGTCAGTTTCTCACGGCCTGTCATTACATATTCACGCCACTACTATTAAAAAAAAAAATTCTAAAAACGATCTCTTAACCCCAAACTTTTTAAACCGTTTGCCTGAGCATAATCGTCTCATTTCCACACACATTTGAGAGGCGGATTTGAGGCGGTTGAGCGCGACTGCAGCACCATGGAGAGCGGCTGAGCGCCCTGTTATTATTAAATTCACTTCATTCCGCTGCTTGTATTCAAGTTGATACAGCTGTAAGAGACTAGACTAGTTAAAATGTGTAGCATTTGTTTGTTGCTATTTCTATATCAACGGCAAACACTCGGTTTAAAATGTAACAATGACTTTCATTTACAGGTATAAGGCGTTCATTATCGGTCAGCGGCAGACTAAATTATGAAAGCATGGTGTGTGGGTCTAAATATAACATCTGGTAAAGATCGTTTGAGTTTTTGTCATGATAATTCAGCAGTGGCTATAAAGCATTACACGCCTTTTCGATTTGTGTATCCAAATGGGTCAAAAAACAACAGTCTGTTTGATCAGTGTCTGTGCCGCCAACATGTATAAAACCAGCCACACATTCTTAGATCAAATAAACCGCTTGACAAACGACCCATTCCTGTGTGCAGAAGACCCCCATCAGCAAGCACCATTTAGTGAACCGTCAGAGCTCGGATGGGTGGGATCGCTTAGATACAGGTTAAGCAATTTGGGTAACAGGCTCTGTGTCTAGATGGTATTCAACTCTCCTTTTAGAAGTTAAGAGATGAGAGTGCTCTGTCTGGAAGAAACGTTTTCATGGGAAACAAAGGCGGGCCAAGCAAGAGTTATGGCAAGGGAACTTTTTATTTGTTTGCCATAATGATTTGTATAAACAAATCAGCCCCAGAGAAGTATATATCGGCCCATATACTTTTAAATCAACAGGCCTACCTTATTTAATTAATGAAGTTTTGGACATTTTACCACTCCCTCAAAATACAAATACATTGGGGTGGATAACAAATGACAAATGAACATTTTTAAAAAAATGTTCTTTCATTATAGTTTGTTCCTAATATTGTTAATGTTATGCAGAAATAAATGTGCATCAAAGTCAAAATATTTTAAAAATAAATAAATGAATGAAAATAAATAAATAAATAAAATAAATTAATAGTTCAAAATTAAGTAAAAAATTATAAATACGTACAGTGCCCCCAAAATGCATTTATACATTTTTGGACACATAAAGCTAAATAACAAAATATCTGCAAATAAATGATTTTAGAGTTAAATGCTTCGAACCAACTTCTGCAAAGCGATTTTTTGAGAATACCTGAAGTAAGAGCAGAATTTTAGGCATTTTTAATGTTTATTGAGATGGCCAGAATGTGAATAAAGGCTTTAAAAAAAAAAAAAAAAAAAATTTTGGACCAGAAGAAGTGCCTTAGATTCTTTTCTTTCTTTCTTTTTTTTTTTTTTTGTAATACATGAAGTAAGTTTACCGCAAGTTCACACGGGTGTCCTAACAGAGTAATTAACAAACCTGTCTTCATTTTAAACATTAAATCTATTGTTTAATTATTTGAACTGTAAACTTATTTTGTTTTTATCATGTAACGCGAATTATTCACTTTCACCATGTGTGGTAAAAATATCCAAATACTTTTGTACGCCACTGTATCGTGTGCAGACAAATTCACTAACTGTCCTTGAAGAGCAACTTGTTTGTTTGTAAACAACAGCACATAAAAGAGTCCTTCTCCTATAAACGGATGTGTAATTAAACCCTCTGCATAATTTGCTCCAATATAGTAAATACACCCTCGAGTATTCATTCAGCCTGAGCAGTCGGTGCGTTAAAGAGGTGTTCATTCTGGGCGGAATTATTTTCACGTACTATCCTTACGAAAGCCTCTATCAATAGTAACGCAAATTACAATCTTTTGAGGTTTCAAGTAGGTGTCTTACTTTTATGTTAAGTGTTTTCACCATCCCCCATGGTCTTTCCGTTTTACGTCGCATCCTCTACGCTAGCAGCAGGGAGCGCGCATTACCCGGGGCCGTGGAGAGAGCTTGAGTCACAATGTGATGTTTCCAGCGGTTTACACGTTCTCCCCCACAATGCTCTGACGCACAACATTCACAACTAGACACTCGTAAGAGGTCAGCTGCAGCATTGTCAGGCTGAATTATCTAGCGGTCTTTAGGCTGTCAGAGGGATGTGCAAAAGCTCCTTTACAGACTTCAGAAATTATGTTTGCACATCGACGTCTGTCATTTTCATAACAATTTATGTCATTATAAGCATACCATTTCCTTATTTTCTTTTTCCAGAGTATTGTTCTTTCGCGGAACAGGGCCGCTTTTTTCTTGAATTTGTATTTGCAATTCGTTCGAATTCGACTTTTGTTTTTTTCCTGTTATTGTTAGAACGGTCTCCTGCCTGACACTGCAGTCTGTTAACGTTGTGATTTCCGATACATCCTCCCATACATAAATTATTTTATTTCTGTCCGATTATAAAGGAAGCCTACACAAAGACTCAACTATATATAAAGCGAATTGTTGAGGGGTTTTGCAAAGCGCATAGCCTACACTAAACTTAATTCCACGTATAAAATACGTGGAATTAAAACTATGGCACTTTCCACCTGCCGCAAAATAGACCTTTGCTAAAAGAAATATAGTTGCAGAACGCGGGTAACCATAGCAACGGATCATTATCGCTGGATACATTCTGTAAAAAAGAAGTAGGCTACCATCATTTGTCACTTTATAACACACTATATATTATTTAAGGTAGTGAAGAAAAATTTAATTCTTTATTATAGGCGCATCAAAGCAATAATACGCGAGATATCCATTAACAGCTTCTTGCGTTGAAAGTCATTCGGACGCAGATCTGAGACTGATGAAGACATTATTCCCATAGACAACAGCATTGCACTGTCAAAGTTAACGAATGTTGTTTTATTGTAAGGGATCGGTTATGACGTTTGCCTCTCTCACTCGCACGCGCGCACACACGCGCGCTGTAGTCTCACTGCCCACGGCATGGACGTGCGCACATTATAAGGAATCAGTGTGCTCAGAGTGGCGCAGAAGGCTGCTCCGTCATGCACTAGGTAGTGTGAGATGTAATTTCGCTGCAGATATAAATATCGTCGGCAAGGGAAAAGTAGCATGGCTGAGCGAGGCTAGTATTGACGGTCAACATTTTCCAACTTTTGTGTGAAAACAAAACAGCTTGAACACCAGTCTGAAGTGTAGTGTCTTGAGAGGAAACCCACTGAGCGCGACTTCATGCCGCTCACTAGGGTTGGCCGTAGCTCTGTCCGTGAGTAAGCCGTTTTGTGCGTCTTTTTGGCTGCCGACACAAATACAGAGAAAGACGGTAGTTTGGTGTCTTCAACTCTTTCAGACGCTCACGTACCGCTCAGAAGGATGAGTGTCCATTCGGCCCTATTACCAATACTGGTCTTAGGGCTTATGACAAGCTCAGTGCGTTGCGCTCCGCTGCCCGGTGGGCAGAACGGACCCGTGGAGCGACGCTGGGAGACCCTCTACTCGCGTTCACTAGCCAGAATCCCCGGGGAAAAAAGAGATATCAGCCGGGACAGTGATTATCTCACGGGCATTAAAAGACTGCGACGTCTCTACTGCAATGTTGGCATCGGGTTTCATCTCCAAGTATTACCGGACGGTAGAATTACCGGCGTGCACAACGAAAACCGTTACAGTAAGTTTCATCTGTTATTTGTACTTATGCATGCTGGATCGGCTGTTGGATTTGAAACTGTCACCTAAATGAAACTGAATTACGAAAAAGAATTAGCTTGCAGAATTGAGAAAGGTAAAAAAAAATCCTAAAACATGAATTCAACATCATGCCATGTTTGATAACATCAACAAAGCCTGTTGTAGCGCTTCCATTTCCATTTCCCGAATCAAGTCAGGTGTGGTAGTGCACCAGCATCTGGCATCCTACGTTACGCACGCAACAGGTCTCTGTAACCAGAGCAGGACAGGAACTGGGCCAAAATCCCAAGCCTAAAGTTAGGAGCGAGATAAACTCATCCTTTACGGTAGATTAACCCTTCACTCTTTTAAAAAATAAAGGTTCTTCAGTGATTCTTTGGTTCAGAACCATTTGGCTGTATAGGTTCTTGAGTTGCTGTATGCTTCTTTAGAGAATGTTCAGTCTATTACACACCAGTACAGATGGTTTTCTAAAGAACTACAGATTACATTTTTTGGAATTTAAAATGTCTTCTTTTGACATTAGGCTAAAACAAAACATTTCCTTGAGACCATAACTTTAAGAATTTCAACATAATGTAAATTCAAGGCAAATGCAATATATAACAGGCGTTCTAAACATCTGTGTTGACGCACTTCATATGTTTCTAAGAACAAACTCAAGAAGTAGGCTACTGGTTATGTTTGTCAACATTCATCACAGACTAAACAAACAGTAGTTATTTTATCATTAAATGAGAAACATTGTTACAAGTTTTCCTTGGACTCTTCTAAAGTGGTCAAGGATCTGATAATAAAAATGTCAATCAAAGCTTCAATTTAATAAAACGTTGATGGTGATTCATTGGGGGAAATACGTGGTTTAAAATAAAGCAGAAGTACATCTTAGTGGTTTTACAGAGAAAGAATAGATGCGATATTACGTTTGGGAAATTTGAAGAGGCGGAAAGTGTCATTTCCTTCAAAAAGGATGCTCTGGCAACTTAAACGTAAACACGTACAATTTTTAGAAAGGCAGTCATGGTTGGGAGTTGCCAGACAGGGCTAAAGATATAAGCCAAACAAGGTCATTCATTTTCTTTGTTGTGTGTTTAAGGTCTTCTTGAGATATCTCCGGTAGAGAGGGGAGTTGTGACACTGTTTGGCGTCCGGAGCGGGCTATTCGTGGCCATGAACAGCAAAGGGAAGCTTTTCGGATCTGTGAGTATGAAATGATTTACAACGGGTTTCCGCCGTGAATGTTCTTATCAGAGCTCGATGACATATCACCCTGTACTTGAGATGTAGCCCCTCACCACCGACCTCCCCCCTCCCCGTCCCACAGTCTCCGACAGCGTTACATTGTTGAACTCAGTTGTGGCGTACTTCCAGTGACTAGTGGTGTTTTCATTGTGGGACGGACAAACCCAGGAACGGTAGCGCAGTAGATCATTCGGACTACGCATTCCATTCTTAGCATTGCCAGCCAACACATGCACCTACTGTCCTTCCCAGTCAGAGTAAAGATGAACTGGCCAAAGAGGACCACCCAAACACCATACTGCTACCCTCTCCGATTTCTTCACGACAGACCAAGACCCCCCAAACACCTAGCCTATACGTTTCTATGACCAAGAAATCGCGTAATTTGATGACAGATATCATTTTAAACCAGTCAGGCCAAGCCATGGTTCTATTAACTTTGGTTGTGCCTCGCAAAACAATCATGAGGACAGATCAAAGCTGTAGATTATAAAATATGATAAACTGTTTCTTCTGTTTGCTCCTTAAAATTCCTCGCTGTAAAAAGAACGTCGCTATAGGCTATTATTTAATCAAATTGCCGATGACAGGGTCTATATGTTATGACTCATGATACGGTCTACTGAAATGTCAATGAAAATAATAATTGCTATGTCCCTTTTTTATTGTAGATGCAGTTCACGGATGAATGCGAAAATAATAATTTCTATGTTTTTTTTATTTTATTATTATTATTTTTTTTTTATTGTAGATGCAGTTCACGGATGAATGCAAGTTCAGAGAAAATCTCCTTGCAAATAACTACAATGCGTACGAATCGCTGGCACATCCCGGGATGTACATCGGACTAAGTAAGACTGGCAAAACAAAAAAAGGAAATCGAGTATCGACATCCATGACGGTGACACATTTCTTGCCTAGAATTTGAGCTCATTTGGAGGGGCACAAAGCGGAGGAACGACGATGCACTTTCTACAGAAGTTACATGTGAGGTTAAGTGTATGGGAGCGGCATGTATGTAAATATTAGACTATTTATATCTGTTGATTTTATATTCATCACAACGTCCTCTTTCCGAGGTGGAAGACAACAATTAATTTATTTGTTATTTGTTAATTTATCCTCATTGCTGCTACCACGTGTTCATATACAAGTGAAATTCCTATAATGTACTTTTATTTTTATTTTTTTTTTTGCACTGTTTGTGTTGTTCTAAAGCAACGGTTTTGGAGAGGTAGTCAGTGTAGACGCCACATTTGTTTGCTCGCGAATGAAAACAAGGTTTCTAATTTTCAGAATAAATGGTGTACAGTCATTGGGAAGGTTTTGGAAAGACGCATTTCAATTTTGCGTCTGCTGAACGATCAACACTGTGAGAAACACTATCTGTCGCAGCCCCGTTTTCAATCACGAAAAATTAAATATGGCGTCTACGCTGACTAAGGTCCTTCGTTGGAAAGAATATGTAAGTCTTAGGTCAAGCCTCCAATCGTTAAGGAATATCAACCCCCATAGTATTAGCACTGGAGCAATTGTCCAATGTCTGAGCTCCTTTGTGCGGAGCTCGGATCTAACTGAAGCAGTATCGGCTTACTCTAGCTTACTGAAGTTCTACCCCTTCGAATCTGTTTTTAACGCTCTGCCGGGGTTTAGACTTTGGAGCACCTTATTGCAATTTAATCTTTGTCACATCTCTAAGGCTCTGGATAGAGAGAAGTAGCTTCTTTAACATATAGACGTGAATTAAAAAATTCAAAGGCATTGCAGTGCAGACACTGTACCCTGAGCCCCTTAAAGAGACATACTGTACAAAGCCAAGTTCAAATCAGTCTTTGCTGGGTGTCTGGGGGGAAATCAGTCATGTTAAAGATCAGTATTTTTCTATGGTGGTAACACAGAAACAAAGAAATGACAGTGTTGTAAGTGAACGAAGAGTTAAGGTAAAAACAACTTCCACAGTGAGTTATGAGGAGGGGTATTGCCCACTTTTTTTTTTTTTTTTTTTGTCGTTTTCTACCTCATGCAGTTTCCAACTGACAGTTTCCTACTTTGAAAATCAGCTGACATAGAATGTTTAGTTCTAAGTTGCTCTTCTGAGTCTTCTGAGGCTACTGCTACTCTGTGAAGTTCTGGCGGCCATTGCGTCCTAGTTAGCCTTGTCCACGTTTGAGCTATCTTTGCCTGTGATTTACTTTTTAGAAAGGATAATCATGTTGGAAATATTTGCAGACAGCTGTTAGACCATGCTATAATAACAACCAGTAACCCTATATTTTTCTTTCTATATTTTGTAAATGCAATATGGTGCAAAACTGAGAAGCTGCTTTAAACATGGTATATGATGTTGGTAAAATAAATATTAAGATATGATGCATTCATGCAGGGATAAACAAGCTTTCCATCTTGAACCTTTTAAAACACATATTCGAGAGATTATCTTTTAAAAAAAGCATTCCTTATTTTCATCGAAATGGCCTGCAGGTACACTTAATTGAAAGAAACTATAAATGTACCTGAGTGTAAACTAAACTGAAAATGGATGGGCTTCAAGAAGCTTTAAAGAAAGCATTAAAGGACAATTTTGAAGCTAAACTGACCGATTGACCTCAAAAGCATGAACACATTCACATGGTTTTATTTAGTGTAATATCAAAGCCGTGGTATTTCAGTCGTTACGTGTCCAAATTTGCCATTTGTTTCTTACCATGCCCTGCCTGGATGTGCCCATCAATTAGTTTCACTTGATGACTCTGAGCTACCTGAGCTAAGGCTGGAGGAGGGAGGGTTGTCCGTGTTTCTCTTTTACACAGCTGTGCCAAACCTCTTTCCAAATGGACATGATTTGCATCAGTGTGGATGTTGTTTACAATAGACCGAATGGCCACTGAAGGCAAATTGTCTCTCTGACCCCTCATTACAATGTGAAACTGACACAAAACGTGGGTCTTGATTTGTTGTCCAAAATGCAATATCAACAGGCATGACCTAGTAGCCTGTGATTGGTGAAAGCAGAACATCCCGTCTTTCAATACAAAAGCAATGTTTTTTAATGTGTTTATGAACAGGGATATATGTGGTGTATTAGAAATAAACTATATACCATTTCTCTGTCAGTTCCCATACAGTTATGTTTGCATCCATGGCAGAGCTCTAGTAAATGGGCTGAAGTCTGAGTCCTGTAGTAGTGTGCTATGAATCCTGTTTTACCAAATATTGTCTGTAGTTTTATACAGGTCTTGTTAAATATTGTGATGTATGTGCTGTGCACATGATGATACCCTAACTTAAATGGAAGTTAATAAATATGTAAATCATACTGTCTGAGTGTTTTTAATTCTTCCTACAAAAGCACATGAAGGTTCAATGAAACCGACAGCTGTGGTGCAGGCACAAAACACGTAAAACTAGAATATCTCCCAACATAACTATAGAAAGGGGCCTTTCCCTGGTGAAGCTAAAAATATGCTCACAGACTTGTGTCACTAGACTATGCGGGCCGCCTGGAGTGTTATTACCTGATATTTCTACAAGGACAGCACTGCCAAGACACTCTACTGCTGTTATTTAACTTAGGCCCAGTTTACAGATTAGGTGGTTTTGCCATCCTACAAAGCCAAGCAGGTCCTCCTGGGAGTGGAAACCTCTCTTTCAACTTCTGTGAACGTTTCAAAAGGTTCAGAGGACTCCTGCAGCCCTTCCAGGCATGCGGTTCCATGAAAGGGGACCCCGTTTGAAATAAGTGTGGGCTTTTCCTTTTCATGTGCGACTAATGAGCAGATATGTCAGACTGGCCTTTGTGAGGCCACGATTGGCTTTTACTCTAGATCAACTGCCAATGCTATTGTCTTTCTTTAGTACAATCCACAAACTGACATTTTATGCAAAGAGAGTTATGCATTTCCATGCTGTATGGCACGTAAGTGTAGGATAACAAAACGAGACATGAATGACAAAGGACAATCCGTATCCACTCAAACATCCATTTAGTTGTCTTTTATCTGTAACAATAAAAGCTGATCTATCACTTATTTATTTACTTGTTTATTTTACTTTATTTTATTTTGAACAGTTAAAAAGATACTTACATTCACATTCAACAGGTGAGGGGGGCAAAAAAAAGTCCACGATAAAAAAAAAAAAAAAAGAGAAAATTAAAATTAAAATGCATTCCAAATTCAAGTTGGAATTCAGGTTGGTTCTTATAGTTAAAAAACAAAAAACAAAAAAACATTTATAACATGTTTAAATTTAATAACTTAAAAAATGTCATGTGGTGTAACCATCAAGTAAAAAAACATTAACATAACTTTCCTTACACCTTGAATAAATGGGCATACATATTCGTTATTATTTTCAAAAATATATATATTTTTCAGGTAAAAAAGTATTTTTAGAAACATAATGAATTATTAATTTATAAATTTCATACATTTTTTGGAAGTGGAACCACATGACATTTTATACCTGAATTAACTGTGACTTATCATAAAAAGTAAGATTATCTTATATTTTATCCTACATTTTTCTGAATGTTAGCTGCACTACATGACTTTTATTTTGTGGACAAAAACCTTATTTAATGAAACTTATATATATATATATATATATATATATATATATATATATATATATATATATTAACATATATATATATTAATATTAGTGTCACAGATCGGCCAGGCTCCCACGCCAGCCAATCACAATGCACACCATCACCTGAATACTAATGGAACACACCTGCACGCCAACTGAGCCTCATCACCCAGCACTATAAAGCCACACACCTCACTGCACTCAAACGTCCGGTCTCGTTTCAACGAAGTGGACTCCTTAAGCTATCTCAGCAACTTACCGTTTACTAACCTACCTGTTTACCTACCTCCTGTGTCCTCTCCAGCGTTGTGTCCTCCGAGCTCCTGTGTCCAGTTTCTCCAGCGATCTCCTGTCATGCTGTCCAATCCAGTGAGGTGTGTGGTTCCTCCAGCATCCACGAGTTCCTGTCAAGGCAAATACCTTCCAGTTATCGACTCCTCTCTCCATTGATCTGATATTTGAAAGTAATACTTACCATCCCTTCATCTGCTTTTACGCTGTTGTCTAATAAATCCATCTGCATTGAATTAACCCATTGTGTGAAGTCTGCTTCCGTAACAGAAGACCGGACCACACCGAAGACACAGCATGAGTAATCCCGATCCCTTCCAGGAACTCATGGACACCCTTTTTGTTCCTTCACCACCGCCAGCACCACCGAGCACCTCAGTAACCAGTACCACCTCTTCTTCACCTCCCGTGATCTCCAGTCCCATGGCCAAACCAGCGCCCTTCTCTGGTGTGGCGGAGGAGTGCAACGGGTTCATCCTGCAATGCTCGCTAGCCCTAGAGATGCAACCGCATCTGTATCCTACCGACAGATCCAAAATAGCCTTCATTATATCCCTCCTGACGGGCAAAGCGCTACAATGGGCTGAAACGATTTGGTCTCAATCTGGCACCATCACTCAGTCATTCAATAGTTTTGTTGCCCACTTCCGTGAGGTCTTTGGCCGATCCACTGGCGATCCTTCCATCAGTGACCAGCTTTACCATCTCCACCAGGGAACCAGATCCATTAATGAATATGCCCTCCAATTCAGGACCTTAGCAGCAGCCAGTGGATGGAATGAGCGGTCTCTTCTCACCACCTACCGCCAGGGTTTGGAGCCCAGGTTACAGTTGCAGCTCACCGGCTATGATGACTCCTGTGGCTTGGAAAACTTGATTCAACTGTCCATCCGATGTTCCACACGGATGCAATCCTGCCTTGAGGAACAACCACAATTTACCCGTTGTACTCCTCCCTTTCGCTACCCCGATGCAAACCACCCTCCAGAACAAGTTCATGAACCCATGCAGACGGACAATGCACATCTATCATATGCTGAGCGGCAGAGGCGGCTGAATAATGGATTATGTTTGTATTGTGGAAATGGCGGGCATGTAAGATCCACGTGCCCAGTTTGCCCTCCTCGACTTTTGGTGAGTGTCATCCAACCCATCACTAAAAATATGAAACCGCTGACAACTGTGGTATTGCTTATTACTTCCAACATATCCATTCCAGTCCATGCCCTCCTTGACTCGGGGTCCGCCGGGAACTTCATATCAGGGAGCCTCTGCCGCCAACTCAAACTCTCAACCACTGCCAACCAAACAGTTTACCAGGTCCAATCGATAACCGGGAAGCCCATCAGTCGTTGCAATGTCCGATTCAGTGCAGGTCCCATTCAACTAAGGGTGGGTCAGTTACATGAAGAGAGCATTTACCTACTGGTTCTGGAGGGAGCAAGAACGGACATCATACTCGGGCGACCATGGTTTGCACAACATGAACCTCAGCTCTCTTGGCGCACAGGAGAAGTCCTGAAGTGGGGCAACCAATGTTTCCCGGACTGCTTTCCACATCTTCCACAACCATCTCCTCGTTCGACCAAGATTATAACTTTGAACTCCACCTCCATCGAGAGTCCTCTAGAGAAGCAATCCATCGACATACCCACCTGTTATGCCCCCTTCAGAGACGTCTTCTGCCCGAAGAGGGCCTCCCAATTACCTCCTCATCGGCCATGGGACTGCGCGATCGATCTCATATCAGGTGAGCCAGTGCCCAAGGGAAAGATATACCCATTGTCACTTCCCGAACAGAAGGCCATGGAGGAGTATATCGATGAGGCACTTAAGCAAGGTTACATCCGCCCTTCAACGTCCCCTGCTGCTTCGAGTTTCTTCTTTGTGGCCAAGAAGGACGGAGGCTTGCGGCCTTGCATAGATTACCAGGCACTGAACAACATCACGATCAAGTTCCGTTATCCCCTTCCTCTCGTCCCAGCAGCCCTAGAACATCTTCGCGGTGTCACCATCTTCACCAAGTTAGACCTCCGCAGCGCGTATAACCTCATCCGGATACGCGAGGGGGACGAGTGGAAGACGGCTTTTGTGACACCTACCGGCCACTATGAATATCTCGTCATGCCGTATGGCCTTGTCAACGCCCCCTCCGTATTCCAGGACTTCATGCACGAGGTGCTCCGAGAGTTTCTACACCGGTTCGTCCTGGTCTACATCGATGACATCCTCATCTACTCTCGGAGCTTGGCCGAACATCGCCACCACGTTGCGGAGGTCCTACACCAGCCTCTTACGCAACAAGCCCAAGTCTCTGTCCTGGACACCTGCCGCCACTGAAGCCTTTGAGGGATTGAAAGAAGCCTTCACCCACGCTCCAATCCTCGTTCACCCAGATCCCAGGAAACCATTCATTGTGGAGGTTGACGCTTCAACCACGGGGGTTGGAGCCGTCTTATCCCAGCAGCAGGGGACTCCAGCCAAACTCCACCCATGCGCCTTCTTTTCCCGGAAACTCAGCCCGGCGGAGAGAAATTATGACATCGGCAACAGGGAACTTCTGGCCATCAAATTAGCCCTAGAAGAGTGGAGGCATTGGTTGGAGGGTGCCCAACATCCTTTCTCAGTTCTCACTGATCACAAGAACCTGCAATACTTACGTGATGCCAAAAGACTCAACCCACGCCAGGCCCGCTGGGCCCTCTTCTTTACCCGGTTTAATTTCACAATCTCCTACCACCCAGGTTCCAAGAATATAAAGGCAGATGCCTTGTCTCGTCTCCATGCTCCGGAAGAAAATGAGGAAAAGCCAGAACCCATAATTCCAGAAAAGATCATCGTCAGTCCCATCCAGTGGAACCCCGACCCAGTCACCTCCTCCAATGCTTCCACGGCCACTCCGCCGGGCTGCCCACCAGGTGTACAGTATGTCTCCAGAACACAGCGCACTCCCCTCATTCACTCGGTTCACACATCACTGGGCACTGGCCACCCCGGGGCCAACAGTACCCTCTCGCTGCTGAAAGACCGCTATTGGTGACCCAACATGGCCAGGGATGTGAGAAGGTTCGTCCAGGGCTGTACAGACTGCGCCATTTCCAAGAGTCCACGCCACTTACCAGCAGGCAAGCTCCTCCCGCTGCCCGTTCCCAACCGACCATGGTCACACCTGGGGGTAGATTTCATCACTGATCTACCGGCCTTGGATGGTAACACCTGCATATTAGTAATTGTGGACCGATTCTCAAAGTCATGTCGACTTCTTCCCCTCAGAGGCCTGCCTACGGCCAAGGAGATGGCCGAGTTATTATTTAACTTTGTCTTCAGATATTACGGCATTCCTGAGGACATTGTGTCGGATCGGGGGCCACAATTCGTCTCCAGAGTATGGAGAGTCTTCTTTAAGCTCCTGGGTGTGACCGTAAGTCTGTCTTCAGGATACCATCCCCAGACAAACGGGCAAACGGAGAGAAAAATCCAGGAAATCGGCCGTTTCCTACGAACCTTCTGCCATGGCCACCAGGGCTCTTGGAACCAGTTCATTGGCTGGGCCGAGTACGCTCAGAATTCCCTGCGCCAACCATCCACTGGACTCACTCCCTTCCAGTGCGTACTCGGTTACCAGCCACCCCTGTTCCCCTGGTCTGGGGAACCATCGGAAATACCATCAGTGGATTACTGGTTCCGAGAGAGCGAGAGGGTCTGGGACGATGCTCACCATCAACTCCAGCGAGCAGTGCGCAGGCGCAAGATGACAGCAGACCTTCGTAGGTCCGAAGCCCCCCATTACCAACCTGGACAGAAGGTCTGGCTGTCAACGAGGGACATCAGATTGCGCCTGCCCTGTAAGAAATTAAGTCCCAGATATGTTGGTCCCTTCATCATCCAAAAACAGATCAATCCAGTCACCTTCCAACTTCAACTCCCTCCTCAATACAGAATTAATTCCACTTTCCACGTGTCACTTTTGAAACCTTACCACTCTCCTGTCTCTCCCTCCACAGAGCCTGGTCCGAGTGAAGAACCCCCTCTCCCGCTGATACTGGAGGACGGCGCCATCTACGAGGTGAAGAAGATCCTGGACTCCCGGCGCCGTGGTGGTCGGCTGGAATACCTCGTAGACTGGGAGGGCTATGGCCCGGAGGAGAGGTCATGGGTCCCCAGAAATGACATCTTAGACCCAACACTACTCGACGAATTCCATTCCACCTACCCAGATCGACCAGCTCCCAGGGGAAGAGGTAGACCACCACGACGTCGGGGTCCTCGGCCCTCTGGAGCGGGCCGTGGAGAGGGGGGTAATGTCACAGATCGGCCAGGCTCCCACGCCAGCCAATCACAATGCACACCATCACCTGAATACTAATGGAGCACACCTGCACGTCATCAGATCCTCATCACCAAGCACCATAAAGCCACACACCTCACTGCACTCAGACGTCCGGTCTCGTTTTTATGAAGTGGACTCCTATAGCGATCTCAGCAACTTACCTGTTACTTACCTACCTGTTTACCTACCTCCTGTGTCTCCTCCAGCGTCGTGTCCTCCAATCTCCGGTATCCAGTTTCTACCAACGATCTCCTGCCAGTCTGTCCAAGTTTCACAGTGAGGTGTGTGGTTCATCCAGCGTCCACGAGTTCCTGTCAAGGCAAATACCTTCCAGTTATCGACTCCTCTCTCCATTGATCTGATATTTGAAAGTAATACTTACCATCCCTTCATCTGCTTTTATTCTGCTGTCTAATAAATCCATGTGCACTGAATTAACCCATTGTGTGAAGTCTGCTTCCGTAACAATTAGTGCTGTCAAATGATTAATTGTGATTAATCAGATCTAAAATATAAGTTTTTGTTTACATAATATATGTATGTGTGCTGTGTATATTTATTATGTATATATACATACACACACACACACACACACACACATACAGTATATATTTTGAAAATATTTACATGTATTTACATGTCTATTTATATTCATATAATTTATATTATAAATAAATGTATTTAATATATAAACATAACATATTTTTCTAAAATATATTCATGCATGTGTGTGTATTTATATATACATAATAAATATACACAGCACCCATACATATATTATGTAAACAAAAACATATATTTATTATATAAGAACAGTTCATCTTTTTCACTTTATATCCCTTCAAAAACACCAAAATTAATTTAGTTAATTTAATAGCATGCTCATAATAGAAGAGGTACATTCAAGTCATCGTACGTATAAATTGCTTGTGTAATGTACTTTTGAATAAATTTGACGTCATGCCATTGATCCTTACTTTACAATACACAGTCTGCACTCAGTATATTCAAATAAACCTATCACTTTAAAGCAGGACAGGCGAAGTGAGACAGGTGTGGTCACTTAATACACATGTATTCCTGGCCATGAGCTGGGGCTAAATGGAGCCCTATCATTGCCCAGAAGAATGACAACTTTTTGCTCCAATAAACTTAGTCTGCCATGTATGAGGGTTGTAAAGGCCCTCCTAAAAATAGTTTCTCTTCACCGCCTATCTGCGTCAGTTTCATTGTCTGTCAACCAAATAAACATCCATCCACCTCTCAAGTGCTTCTTCTCCATTAAGTTGTTTGGCCCAAAACTGTCTTTATATCATAACAGGCCTTTCAAGTTCTCAAGAGCACAAAGACTTCACAAGACGGGCCAATGGCCTAACAGCTCACAACAATGTGTTCGCTAACAGAAAGTATATTGAGAGTAATTCACTTGCTGATGCTCTGGAAGCCAGGTGGCGGCTTTAAGCTGAAGGGAGGAGAAGGAAGCAGAGGAGGAAGGTGGAACGAGACACTTTGGCTGCTTTGGCATTGTCTGTGGTCATGCGTATGGCCCATCCTTCTGTAAGAACAGAGAGGCTGTGACACATGTAGAGCTCTTCAAGGGCAAGTCAAAACCACTTATGTTACAAATAACACATTACATGACATCATCCAATACATGTCTAACAATACAGTCAATCACAGACAAATACACTCCCATTCAAAATTTGGGGTTGGTAAGATGGTTTTTGAAAGTTTCTTATGTTCAGTGTATTTGAACATAAGATCTTAGCTTATGATTACTGTATATATTTAGTAAAAAGTAATATGAAATATTATTACAATCTGAAACAACGGTTTTGTATTTTAATAATGTAATTTATTCCTGAATTTTCAGTAGCCATTACCTGATATGATCATTCAGAAATCATTTTTACATGATGATTTGGTGCTCAATAAACATTACTTATCAATGCTGAAAACAGTTGTGCTTCTAAATATTTAAATCAATAACAAATACTTGTTGAATTTTCCCTATTTTTCCCCTTATTTTGCTAGCAGCACATTTCCTTAGGATTATTTGATGAATAAAAAGTTCAAATGAACAGCATTCATAGAAATCTTTTGTCATACACTCTTAAAAATAAAGGTGCTTCAAAAGGTTCTTCAAGCGATGCCACAGAAGAACCATTTTTGGTTCCACAAAGAACCATTCAGTCAAAGGTTCTTGAAAGACCCATCTCTTCCTTACCTTTTTATAATCTGAAGAACCTTCTTTCACCACAAAGAACCTTTTGTGAAACAGAAAGGTTCTTCAGATGTTAAAGGTTCTTTATGGAACCATTTAGACAAAAAGGTTCTTCTATGGCATCGTGAAACACCAAGAGTGTATGTGACCCTGGACCACAAAACCAGTCATAAGGGTCAATTTTGTGAAATTGAGATTTATACATAAATAAGCTTTCCATTGATGTATGGTTTGTTAGGATAGGACAATATTTGGCTGAGATACAACTGTTTGAAAATCTGGAATCTGAGGGTGCAAAAAAACAAAAATTGAGATAATCGCCTTTAAAGTTGTCCAAATGAAGACCTTAGCAATGCATATTACTAATCAAAAATTAAGTTTTGATATATTTACTGTAGGCAATTTACAAAATATCTTCATGGAACATGATCTTTACTTAATATCCTAATGATTTTTGGCATAAAAGAAAAATCGATAATTTTGACCCATACAATGTATTGTTGGCTGTTGCTACAAATATACCCCGGCGACTTAAGACTGGTTTTGTGTTCCAGGGTCACACATTATAAATGTATTTACTGTTACTGTCAAAAATCTTACTGACCTCTGACTTTTCAATGGTATGTATAAATGATGAAATATATACTTTTATTGCACTGTAAAGTCACTTCTGATAAAGGCATCTGCCGAATGCATAAACAGCACATACAAAATGGCTACAGTGAAACAAGCAGCTGGAGGATGGGCTGGGAGAAGCAAATAAGTGATGAAGCAAATCAGATGAATTCAAATTCCCACACCTGGTCGGAGCCACAAGCAACCACATGAATGCATCTGCTCCAACCTCCACTGACAGCGAATCCGTAGACTCCACAATCACTGTTATACCAACACACACCTGCTATCAAACATACCTTAACAGAAGCTTTTCAAAAGAGAACCCACAGGGATACAGTACTTAATAAAAGATAAAACAGATATCTTTCCATTGAAAATTTATAATTATAAACATAAATAAATGTATAATCGTTATCAGTGCATTTTTCTGCACATGTAAATATCAGCACTTGTGGTTTGTTTTTGCATGTTGCAAGAGGAGAGGTACGCAGGGACTTAGGACGCCTGAGGCAGTCTGCCTGAGGAGTTGTATTTGATAGGGGTGTTTGTGCCTTGTGCCCTCTTTGTAGGGCCAGCTGTAAGTTGTCTGTTTGGGATACTCCAGATGTTTTGCCCATAAAGACAAGGCACTTCAAACAGCTGCAGAGAACAACATCCTAACCCCCTTGCACTTCCACCATGTTTAAGTGTAATAACAGGGCTTTAGCAGAGGGGAAATGACTCCGACTCTTACCCTGTAATCATGGGGCCGGCTGGCCAGCATGTCGAGGGGGGAGGAGGGAACCTGCCAGTCACTTTCTATTCCGCAACTTCTAGCACTGAGGGGAAGCCCTGAAACTCCATGAAACCTCCAGATTCTCACCTTTCCCAAGGGAACTTGAACTTGAATCAAGCTGATCCTGTCTGGGAATATACAGCCTTTATATGAAAGCTCAGTGATGAGGGTACTTCATTGGATCTAAGCAGTGCTTTGGGTGTGGGACGTCTTTTTTTCAAGAATTTGTTGGATATGTTTTGTTAGAGTCAAAAAGCTTAATGTTAATTTGTGACCCTGGACCACAAAACCAGTCATAAGGGTCAATTTTTTTGAAATTGAGGTTTATAAATTACCCGAGATACAACTATTTGAAAATCTGGAATCTGAGGGAGCAAAACAAACAAAATATTGAGAAAATCACCTTTAAAGTTGTCCAAATTAAGTCCTTAGCAATGCATATTACTAATCAAAAATGAAGTTTTTATATATTTACGGTAGTAAATTTACAAAATATCTTCATGGAACATGATCTTTACTTAATATCCTAATGATTTTTGGCATAAAAGAAAAATCGATAATTCTGACCCATACAATGTATTGTTGGTTATTGCTACAAATATACCTGTGCGACTTATGACTGGTTTTGTGGTCCAGAGTCACATTTGTTCTTCCAAGCAGCATATTGGTTTCAGGGGGGTTTAAATTAACAATACATGGATTTAAAAGGGATTTTAAAAATTTAAAAAAATTCTTCTAAGACAAATGGTGTCATGATTCATTACAGCTCAGCCAGAGAGTTTTTCCACAAAACACCACACTTGAAATGATGGAGAAACACTTTTTACTCAGAATAATTACAAAGAAATAGAAAATAACACATTGAATTAAAGGGACAGTTCACGAAAAAAATTAAAAGTCTGTCATCATTTACTCAACCTCAAGTTGTTCTAAACCTGTATGAGTACATTTCTTCTGTAGAGTGCAAAAGAAGTTATTTTGAAGAACATAGCTAACCAAACCATTTTGGGTCCCCTTTGACTCACGTAGTATTTTTTTTCCATACTATGGAAGTCAATGGGGACTAGCAGCTGTTTGGTTACCTACATTCTTCAAAATATCGCCATGTTTAACAAAAGAAAGAAACTCATACAGGTTTGGAACAACTTGAGAGTGAGCAAATGATGACAGAATTTTCATTTTTGTGAGAACTATCCATTTAAATGTGAATTTTTTTAAGTAGAAAGAGTAAAATAGTATTTTCTTGTAAAACACACTCCAATATTTTTGTTATATTTACAACTTATAAAAATCTTTCTCTATGTGTGTGTGTTTCAGTGTATGAACCATAATTTGCAGCTAAGATAAACTAAAAAGAAAAAAAAAAAAAAAAGTAAAGCTCCCTGATCTTTATAGCTTTAAAGGCCCAGACCTTTGTACAGAACAAGAGCGGAGGATTTCACATGGCTTTAATTAAAGTAACACCAACAAAGTGGGTCATGTTGGCACAACATGGAACAAGAGACACCTAGTCAAAACACACTTCGAAGGCTTCAAAGCGAATAGTGACTACCTGCATGCAGCAGCGACATACAAATACTTCAGAGGTTTAATCAAGCCTGTGTTTCCCCAGCATAAACAAAACCACTTCAAACAACCCTATGTCCATAAAGAACTCAAGCGTGTAATCTAACACTCGAATTAATTGCAAAACATCCTCTGGATTATTAAGGAAACTAAGGATAGACATATTAAAGGCTGCATAAACCAGTATTGTTGATATGACTTTGCAAGTCTGTTTTGCATATTACACTTGAAGCAAAGCTTTGAGGTTTCCACAAGAGGGCAACACATAAGTAATATGTGTGCAGATGTAGTGGCCTCAGAAATAGAACTGCTTCTTACTACTGAAACTGTCATGGGACATATATGAAACAAATATGCACTGTTCAACAAACAGATATCAGTTTGATAATTCAGATACTGTACTTATATATATTCACTGTATATAAATATTCACTGAGGAAAAAAAAAGATTCCACAGAATATGTCAAAGGCATTGAACAGCTTGACTGTATATAAACTATGTTGGGTAGATTAATCACTTTGAATTGAATAAGACAATCTTAAACCATAAAGATATAAAAAACAGAAAGAGAAAGAAAACTTAGTCTATTCTTTGTTTTCAACAACATGAAGTGCATTAAATGTTACATTATATCAGGGTTTATCAAACTGGGGCTTGAGAAGGAACTGCTGGGGGTTCGTAAATTGAAAAAAAAAGCTAATAATAAATAAAATTCTAAAAATGTTAAATTAAAATATATAAATAATTTTAAAGTCTGTGCAAGTATAGCTGCCTGACTAGTCAAAAGCAATATGCTTTTTTTTTTTTTTTTTTTTTTTTTAGAAATAAACTTTTTAAAGATAAAACAGAGGAATTAGGGAGAATCACTGAATTGTGAATAATTTACGGCCTTATAATTAACAAAAAAGTAACCATAGTCTGATTTGGAGCATTTTAAAACTTAATATAATCTAATAAAAAATACATTTCTGATTATGTAATCCAGATTACACTGGTATATACTGTGGGAATTTATGACAAGGTTCACTTGTCATTAGAACTGTTACATTCTAGGTGAGCTTTCACTTCAATAAAGGGAGCATCTGAAATAAATGAGGTCAAACTGTGCAAACCACTGGCAATATGTATTTTACTCTTATGTGCGTCATAAAGCAGCATTGACCCAAAAGTAAACACTACATGTTTACTTAACAGGGGATCTCCCCATGTAGCTCAAAATGCACAACTTTGCACATTTGTGAAGGAGAGACAAAAATAACATGTTCACAGGCTCTCCTAAAGGGTTATCCATATTCTATACAATACTTCTCTCATGATTTAACATCCTTTTTGCTTGTTCAGAATAGAGTTCATTAAGGGGCAATGTGGAAGTATTACAAAATCCATCTAGACAAGGACCTTTGATCTTCTGGGTCTGCATTACATAATCAGTTATACATCATTTTCTTGCACAGCCCAGTGGGTTTGGTTCGAACTGGCATATTTCATGAATGAATGTGATTATTAGACAATACAGACTGACCAATGAATGACCTGGGACTGGTGTGTGAATTAGAGATTTCCTCTGTAATCACTATAGTGTTTTTGTTTGGGGTGCAGGAGTAAACTGAATGACTGCATAGGTCAGCATTCAGACTTACATCACTTCCTCTGCACATTTTTGACAAACAGCACAAAGCCAAGCTTTCAAAGAGACGTGACATCACTGAATACTTATAATAATGAAAACATAAATGTCACACAAATTATGAGATAATGATGGAAACTCTGAGGGTATGTTGCAAATGAACCATGCATTCATTCTTGGGTTTTGTATGATATTAACTGATTTGTTTAGGTTTTGCTTGATATTACTTGTTTTAAAATATATATATTATCCATCATTTAAATGAGTAAACACTTGGGAATGTTTATGAGTGCTGAACACAAGCCTTAATGAAATCAATGCTGAACAATATTGACGGATCTTCTTAACTGACAATGAAATAAAAGAAGGCCTACACTTTTTTATTATTAAGAATGCCTTTTCATTCAGTATATGTCGTTTATTTGACTCTTCTTTGTAATGAGTCATCCGAGTCCAAAAATGAAAAAAAAATAAAAAATAAAAAATCGTATGGAGCAACAAAATTGCCAAAGTGTAGCGATTACAGAGCACCATCTAGCGATCACTGCAGGGAAGTGGAATTGCAAGAACCCTGCAAAGTTGCAAAGTTTGGTGAGAACACATTGCACAGGGAAATTGTCACATATCTGTAAAGACTTATATAGGCTAACTAAGCCTACGTTGATTAAGATAAAAATATATAATTAAGATTTTTTTATTTTTTAATGCAAGATTAACCGCATGTCTACAATGAAAAGCACATAGATCATTTTCAACATTTACATTTACTCAAAATTACTCTTTAACTTCTGTGTAAATCCAGCGGACTCGGCAGTTCACAAAATAGACACAATAGGCAAAAAATACATAAACAAAACAGAGCAAATGTGTTATAGTAGGTTAAGTCTACTCCAGAGCGCGCATGTTAAGTTAAACAGATTCACACTTTTTTCCGAATTAACTATGGGTGAATATTCATCCCCCCTCCCCCCCCAAATGCAATGTTCAAAACGCTCAAAATTAAAAAAAAAAACAAAAAAAACCTATAGGCTAAATTCATTAAATGAAATTACTGAGAGAGAGAGAGAGAGAGAGAGAGAGAGAGAGAGAGAGAGAGAAACGCTAGCTGGCATAATCTGGCATGCTATTTTGTAACATCTTAAAAGTGAGCTTTTTTCCAACATATTAATATTTGACCTAGTTCATCAGCAATGTTGTTTATTTATTTATTTAAATGATTTTGATAGTTCTCAAATGTTCTAAACTTTCTTACATTAGAACAATGTAACACGATAATATGAAGGTATCATTTTTTTTTCCGAACGCAATTCGAAAGTATGATTCTAATGCACTTCGACTGACACTGACTCCTCGACATATCTCTCTGAGAGAAAATGGTTAAGTTATTCGGGAGTATGCATGACAGATGCATTATAATAAAACAATAACAGGATAAAATGTGATAATTTATTCTGTCTTCATCGTCTGTTGGATGTCCAGCGGGGGTGTGTTACCCTGTTCTCAGAACTGCCAAAGAGGGGAAATGCTTATCGATTGATCTGATAAGAGGACAATTTAAAGGCCAGTTGCAGACCTTGCGCCAAAACAGAGCAATTAAAAGGAGACAGAGTGTGCAGGATTCATATCAGAACAAGACAGCCTATAGGCTAATTAGCCTACTACAGATAGAAGTTAATAATGCTCCTCTTACTCTTTGTCACTGTTTGTGGACGTAGCATCGGCGTGGAGAGCCTCCCGTTGCCCGACTCTGGTCCACATTTGGCAAATGACTGGGGAGAAGCAGTCCGGCTCCGACACCTGTATGCAGCCAGACACGGTTTACATCTGCAAATAAACCCAGACGGGGAAATAAGCGGATCGTACATGCAAAGTTCGGACAGTAAGTGACGGTCATGTCATGTAGTTACTACGCTTATCTCAGCGCTTCACGGATATGGGTCAATGACAAATAAGGATGTCCGAGATGATAAAGAGGGAAAATCTTTTAAAATACAGTTTAAAACACGTGTCGATTTCTTAGAAGTGTATTTTTGAAATTTATATTGATTTCAAATATATGTACATATAGTCTATACCAAAAAAAAAAAAAAAAAAAAAGTCAACTGGTGTAACCATCAAGTAAAAAAGCACGTGGGTGCACAATTGAATCATTACGTTCTTTCTGATTTATGGTTTTCGTTCTGAAAAGATGAATAATATTGTTTTTATTTTTTTTAAGTAATAGCCTAATGCGCGATTATAAAAAACTACCTGTCTTTTAACTGATTTTCATCTTTTCAATTAAGACTTTTTTCTTTATTAGCCTACAATCTGCAGTTACACCACCTAAACATGTTTGACTTTAAACTTTATAAACATTTTTTTAGAAAGGGTGAACTTAAGTCACCTTTTCTATGAATTGCACTATTATTATTATTATTTTTATTATTATTATTTTGACTCTGTAACTCACTGGTGGATGTAATGCATCATTATATTATTCTGCAACATGCACTATGCTTTTTCGGTGCTACGCAATTTGATGCAAATAGTAGGCCTAGAATTGCGACTGGAAGTTAAATGAAGCTGACGAGCATCTTCTATTTCTATAATCCTATTTATGTCAAATCCGTATTTTTGAGACATTTTCCGACCACTAATGTTTAAATGCAGAGTTTAGAGCTTTTAACTTAAGCGCAAACAAAAACAAATAATCTTTATTTGTATTGCCTTCAATAAAAACCGTGTTTTGTTTCCTAAAGGTTTGGTTGAGATACGACCGGTGGATACGGGCTGTGTTGCCATTAAAGGTGTTGCAAGCTCCCGATTTCTCTGCATGGACAGAATGGGAAAACTGTATGGATCGGTAGGTTTGACAATCAGATGCAATAGAATGTATTGTTATAAAACAGTGTTCTCTATTTGCATTAGCAATTCTATTGAGAAGCATATACCTGAAGAACCCTTTTACTGAAATATTTGTGTTGAGGGTTTAAGGTCATAGGTTCCTGCTCATAAGATAATGCCCATTATTTCAAAAACAGTAGAGTTCAAGTAGCCTATAGTAGCCTATGCCTGAGGTCAACTGAGGCTACAAGTTTGGACATTTTCTAAAACTCTTCTTTTTTTTCTTTTTTTTTGCACAGTGACATCCATATTGCAATCATTTAATTCTTAGAGAGTGGACCTTTGGCACTCTGCCACCAATCATAATACAAGCTACACACATTCGTCAGAGATAACCTTGTTGTGCCGAGGTCACCTCACAATGTCCTTTATGACTGCGGAAGTGTAGACAAGTTGATTTCGCCAGACATCTAGCTTTATTGACATTCTGTTCTGGTCATAGGTTCATTACTCCCATCTGACGTTATAACCAAGAACATTATTTTAGGACAAGGAGAAACAACAGTCATCATCATGCATATAACTCCAAAATGAATAAACGTTTTCAAGAGTAAATGTCCTGGAAATCTGTCCTTCACTCTTAGATACTGAACTGATATTTATAACAGCTGCCAAGCCAATTAAAACAACTGATTACAAATTACGAATAGTGCAAATATGACTTTGAGAGTACTTGACTGCTCAATTTACTTGACTGACCAGAGCAACACACAAAAATGATTCTCACAAAAATGTCCAAATACGCTGATTTGAGTGGTGTCATTGCAGCAACCTTTGCCCACGGCGGGGTATGTTTGCATAGCTAAAACCTCATTGAAAAGAAACAGCAATAACAACCTTGACCTCTCCATGTGGTGAGCAAACAGCTATCAAAAAACTTAAAACACATGCAGGGTAGGGCAGGTTGATGAGACATTCATATTGTGGTTCTTTGCATAAATTTGTGTTTTTTCATTTCTTTTGCTTTTGTTTGCAGCACACTTACACTAAGGAGGACTGCTCTTTTTTGGAACGCATCATGCCAGATGGCTACAACATCTACATCTCAAGCAAACATGGAGCCCTTGTGAATTTGGGTGGTGCAAAAAGCAACGACGGGAATGCTGCATCCCAGTTCCTGCCCATGGTCAACACACTTTCTCAGGAACCTACCAACAAACTTTCAGGGGAGCAGCGTTTTTCTGTTGACCCTGAACAGGACCATCAGTTGGGCCTTGAAATAGACAGCATGGACCCTTTTGGAAAGATCTCTCAAATTGTGATCCAGAGTCCCAGTTTCAACAAAAGATGAGAAGTGAACAATCACTTGTGGATGTTCTAAGGAAACGACCCAGAGGTCAAGAAACAAAAAACTGCATAAAATCAGTCCTGCTATGAACCAGAGCACAGCGCCAGACTTTCAGAAAGAGAAAATACTAGAAAGTCCAGTGAAAGCAACCTGCACACTGGACACAGTCACTGGACAAATGTAGTGTTATAGACTGGAAACAAAAACAAAATCACTCCAAATGTTGAAGATTGTTGTATGATCAACCATAATGGTGCATCACCTGCAGCTTGAATTTATTTATTTTTCCATGTGTCCTTGCTTTGTAATTATTGTTTAAAACTTTAGTTAATACAGTATTTACTAGCCTAATCTAGAATGCACTGTAAAAACATATTTTGTTTACCTTTTTTGTATTTCATAAATATACAACTATTTGTTCTTTCTGAAAGAGGAAGGACATAATGGTTAAATTACTTTTGAAATGTAATAAATGATATGCTAAATGTGGTTAAATGGTTTTCTTAAATGCCTGTGGCCAAAATCTACAGTAAATCACAACTGATAAGACAGAAGTGCTTCATTCTTAAATACAGGCCTAAGCAGCAGCCGTTCATCTTTCATTGCCAGAAAAAAAAAAAAAACTGACGAGATATTTTATTCTTGATATTGTTGACTCCATGGTACTTCCACAAAATAAAGTGTAAAGATTGTAAAGATGTGGGGGCCTAAAAAAAACAACAGAATATACAGCGTGTCCTTGCATGATACCCTTGAATAACCTTTGCAATATTGACAAGAACGTTTTTGTGAAATTGTGGCTCCCTCTACTGGCATAGTATTTAGTTGCATTTTGAGATAATGCTGTTATATGTAATATACACTAGAGCCTCATTCAAACTCAACCTTAAGATATGTGGTGTCTTCTGCAAACAATCAAAGTAGGCTAGGCCTACATGTATTAATGAATTGAATGAAAAGTTTTAGAAGTAAATGCTTTTTTTAGTACAGTAAATGAATGAAACATACATATAAATGAATAGTAGTGTACAGTAAATGAATGAAAATACATTTTCTAAAACTAAAGTTGAAGACAAGGAGCAATGCTTGAAGCCATGCCGGGTACAGTTCACAAATCACTCATTTTTATTTGCGAAATTAGACATTTGATGTAGTGAAGTACAGGCTACTGACACAATTTATACTTACCCTTGATGGTTATCAAATGTTATTATGTAAACATAATATGTGGCGGTTTTGTGACTTTATGCTCTAATCATTTCCAAGATGCTGGTAGATATTTGTCTCATAATCGGTGCAGTTAACATGGGTCCACTTATTGTGTTAGGCTGCAACCTTACTGCCTGATTTCCTGAGCCAGCTAGCATGCTGGCATGTCCCAAAAACACTCATTTGAAGAAGTCAAATCAGGAACAGTTTGTTTTCACAATCAGACAAGAATAACTATTTATTCACAATTAATGAGGAGTAAGAAAATGAATATCTTACCTGTTGAATTATGACACCTGAAAAAGAGGGATTTGGTCCTCAGTGTAGCTCTGAATGTAAATAAAGTTAAAACGAAGGTAAATGAAACATGTATGATTAAATGACATGTTCTGCCTTACAATTCAAGATAAAGTCTTTCTTTCAGTTTGTAACAAACGTGACACCTCACTTTATTTTGATCAAGCATAAACATGAAACTTGCTTTGGTTTACTTTCCCTTCCAGAAGAGGCGCCGTGGTTCAGGGCAATCATGTAAACATCAGGCCAACTGCAACGAAGAAGAACGCTTCCGGAAGTTAGTATCCATCAGCGAAGACTTCGGGACAGAAAACCAAATCATTTTATTGTAAAATGGCTTTTGTGTCCAGTACTGATGATTTATTTGACTCCATTATCATGGCCGATGACAGGTAAAATCAGCACGTCCTTTATACACATAAACTTATTCGTTTTTATTTTTCCTCAGTAGTTTAGTGTGTGTTTAGTTCAGTGACTCTCACTGTAAATGCTGCAGTAGTTAGGCTCGTAACTTCCCTCTTGTTTTAGGTTTCATGATGAAGGCTATCAGGAAGGGTTTGAGGAGGGGACTCGCCAGGGAACCATCGAGGGCAGAAACCACGGGTTGCTACACGGAGCTAAACTCGGGGCAGAGGTGATGGACTGAGACACACATGATGCCAGATTCACTTCGTGTAGATTAAAGACAGACAATCTGGCTTTCCATTTGAACGATACCAGTGTCTTTACAGGTTTCACATCTTTTCAGTTGGCTGGAGTTTATAACGATTCTTCTTGAATAATGTGAGGAGTAGCTTTCTGGAAAAGCAGTGTCAGGTTTTTGCTGTTGTGTTGTTACAATGACTTCCAAATTGTGTAGCCTCAGGTCTGAACACGCAGTTGACATGCATTGTCATCATGCATAAATCCATTTAAAAGATTTTTAGCAGCATTTATTATTATTAATAATAATTTTACTACTATTACTACTAATATATTATAAATTGTGGTTACGATTTAATTTGTTTTCTCTGTATATTATTGTTATTAAAATAATTGAGAACCATGAAACATATAAATAATTAAAAGTGTGTACAGAGCATGGAATATGTAACCCTGGAACACAAAACCAGTCATAAGGGTCAATTTGTTTGAAATTAAGATTTATACATCATCTGAAAGCTGAATAAATAAGCATTGATGTATGGTTTGTTAGGATAGGACCATATTTGGCTGAGATACAACTATTTGTAAATCTAGAATCTGAGGGTGCAAAAAAAATCAAAATATTGAGAAAATCGCCTTTAAAGTTGTCCAAATGAAGTCCTAAGCAATGCATATTACTGATCAAAAATTAAGTTTTGATATATGTACAGTAGGAAATTTACAAAATATCATGGAATATTACATAATATCCTAATGATTTTTGGCGTAAAAGAAAAATTGTTCATTTTGACCCATACAATGTATTGTTGGCTATTGCTACAAATATACCCCAGCGACTTAAGACAGGTTTTGTGGACCAGGGTCACATATATAGCCTACAGTTTTATACATTACACTTTCAAGTGTAATATTTACTTTTAGTAAGCTCATGTAAATTCATGAAACATCTGATCTGCTGTGTTTTTCAGGTTTCTTTTTATTATGGATTTGCCCTTGCATGGAAATGTCTCCTTCAAAACAGTAGTGATATTAAAGCGAGGTATGTTCTTTAACATATAACAAACACTGCTTTTCATAAGTAGTAGTAAGATTATTTCTCTCACTGCTAAATTTCTCTCTACTTCTAGAAAAAGGCTAAAAGCTATGGAATCTTTGATTGGATTGATCCAAAACTTTCCATATGAGGATCCTCAGTATGAGAAACTTCAAGAGGACATGGAAAGGGTGCGTGCCAAGTTTAGACAGGTAATGTCATCAACATACCCCATCATCTCTTTGTTTAAATGCAAGCTGACTGTTTCTAATTGGTTATTTTAACTTTTAAACATCAAAATACTACCTGCCTAACACATTTCACCTCTACAGGTGTGCTCTTTACTGAATGTGGCAACAGACTTTAAAGAATATGTGAGTGGATCAGCAGGAATGTCATTCTGAGAGGACAGGAGCCTTACAGCAGCCATGGCAAACTCAGAGCGCCTCCGAGGCCTCCTGTGAGCACGCCATGATGATCTTCTGCAGACAGACAGTCCTGATGAAGGGGTTTGTGGTGTTCACGTGCCGTGTGGACACTCTCGCTGGACTCGTAAGGCAGAATTCTGGAACAGCTCTTTAAACTGAATTCTAGAAAACACAGAGTGGAACAGTTTGAGTGGTATTCTTAGGTGTTTGAGGGTTTTAAAGTGAGATCAACAGGGGTGAAATGGCAATGGCAGTGATTTGAGTTAATTTAATATACAAAACAAGCCAAAGCCACCGTCTTCGTAAGAATATTACATCTCCCAATATGTTTTTTTTAGCAATTTTAACCCTTCTGTGTGTGGATTTCTACAAAGAAGATGACTATGAACACCATCTTGTGGTGAATTTGGGAGAAAGGTTCTTCCTATTAGGTGGCACCGCCTGCTGGTATACTGCAAGTACTGCAGAATTGTTACTTGTAAAATCAGTGTTAAACTGGATATAATAAGCAGCACAGACAGTTTTGCAATAAAGGATTTACATTTACATTTTACATACAGTTTTTGACTCCTAAAATGCTTTATTGGTAAGTCCATGTCTATTATAACACACATTTCAGAATAAAATAAAAGATTTAGATTCATTATTTTGATGTGTAGCTGTCTAAATTGTGATTATTCTCATATTTTATTGTTAATGATAATAACAAGGACATTTTCAAATTATTTTTTATTAATGCTTGTTTATGTTGATGTTGCATGTTGTTTGTCTTTTATTTCAATTCATCATACATCTATTAGATATTTTATTGTATAATTTGGAGCTAGTGATAGTGATTTGACGTTGTACATCTGTCTTTTGCAGAAATCCCATTTACCCCTAGTTAGTCTTAGCTAACCAGCCCTGAATCCTATGAAATTCCTTTCCTGGGTTCCTCAGTGCTTTTTCATGGGTGGTCAGCAGAGTCAGACAGATAGTTTTCCCCCCCTCTCCTGGGCCCAGAATGGGGACAGTTGCTGTGGCCGCAACAATGCTGTAGTGGGGCCCGTGCGAGAGGCCGGGGGGCTGCGCGACGCACTCTGGTTTTGTTCCGCTCCCTTCACACTTGAAGTCTGAGGTGCAGATCAGAATTCAGGCAGACGGGAGTTGGCAGCATATTAGAGGGTGTTTCTAGAGATGGCAGCTGGTCTACGCTGTGGGCAGCAGCAGGTAAACACTAGGCCCGTTGGCGGCACCTTCTGAGCCCTGACAGATAAAACCCTGCTCTTCCCTGAAGACCTCCAATCAGCCGTTACTTCGGTCATTTTGTGCTGGTGGAGTCATACAAAGTTTGGTTTAGGCATTAATTGGAAGCCAGGACTACATATATTACACAGTAATGGGAAATGAATATCATTAACAAAATTAGTTAAAAATAACATCAAACCAAGTGTCATTTGCAAATGGATGATGCTAGAGCTTTTCTTTGAACTGACTTTGAGTCATTTTTGCTTTAAAAGAAGTGGTGCTGGTGCAATGGAGTCAGTTCACATCAAGTTCACTCAGATGTAGTTCTTCACACTAACTATAGATATGTAAAGTCTCGCAACCGCAAAGTGTCACAGTATCTATTGGTTTATCATCTACGTCTTATGCTGTTCTTTAAAATAAACCTATCTTGGTTTGATATTTTGGCAACCTATACAATGAATGATTCTAATGCATTTTTAATTGTGGTTCAACTTTTTAGAGACATTGCATGTGAAAGAAATAATCCAAAATAAATAAATACAATATAATTTACTCATAATCTGTCATTCAAAACATATATAAAAGAAGATATTTTAGGGCTGAAACAACGTCGGATTACATTGACTTTCATTGTTTGAATAAAACACATTTTTCATTCAAATATTTTCTTATCTAGAAGAAAATTATTCGATTTGGAATAACATGATTCAATTTTCTAAATACTTTTGGTGCTACTGTGTATTATGTTCAATAAATTGTAAATTCTGTCATCAATTACTCATCCTCCGTCATTCCAAACTTGTATGAAAGAAGATATTTTGGGTTTGAAGCAACGTTGGATTCCACTGACTTTCATTTCTCATTCAAATTTGATATTTTTATCTTAAGAAGAAAGTCAGTCACACAGGTTTTCATCAGCATGAGGACGAGTAAATAATGACAGAATGTTCATTTTTGGTGAATTATCCCTTTAACGTTTTCATATTGTGATCTCATGTAGTTAAAGTCCATGAGTGGCAGTAGAGTCAGGTGTCTCTTTATTATTTGTTTGATCCATAAATGATACATCATCTTTTTCAGATATTGTGTGTGTGAGCGAGAGCGCGAGGGGGAGACTAATTCCAAATGCAGAACAGAAGAACATGAACTTGGGGGGTGTAAGACAGAGGGCTGAGTCTGTGAAAGAGAGTTAGAGGAGCAATGTTTCTTTGGTTTCCTTTCACTTGTGGAACAGAGTGGATGGGGCCAGCGAAAGGGAGGGAGGCCGAGAAAATGAAGCAGGACGCTGGAAGGTTTCAGAAAATGTTCAGGAATTTCAGGAGCAGGTGGCGAGTGGTGACATGAAAGGAGGACGTGACAAATGCAACCGACGGGCACTTGAAAAAAAAGGCCTCAAGTTGAATGGTGGCATAGTATCTCCCTTTTTTGCCTTGGTGCCTCATACCCCCCACTCTTTCCCTCACACACACACAAGCTCCAATCTCAGCATTGAGCTGCTCGCTTCCTCGCATGGTTCATGATGTGGATGATAAATGCGCAATTCCTATTCACAGCACAGACAAGAAAGGTTCAGCCACTTCACTCAGATGAAGGGATGAGGGGGGGCAGCATGTGTTCATGAGGGAGGCTGGTTGATTTTGGCTAGCAGTCATATACTGTATATGCTGATATAATATTTCAGTTCTGATGTAGTGATCTCAACTGACAACCTGAATCTTCACAGTCATATTTATGTAACACTGATCAGATACATTGTAGTCCTGGAATATTATCATCAGTGTCTTGAAACTGAATGATGTTTGAAAAAATGTCAAAAATGTGAATCAAATATTTGGTCAAAATAATCATATTTGTAAAAGTGCTAATTATTTCCAGAATAAAATTAATCAAAAAATAACTTATTTGCAGCTTATCCATGAAGCTTACAAGGACAAAAGAAGGAAACTCCTGTTCACTTTGCATAATCTATTAAAGTGGTCATGAACTGAGAAACCATGAGAGGTTACCGTACTATAAAAACATCCTGTAAGTTTCAGAACTCAAATCTTTCTTGTTAGTCTAAAAACAGCTTATTTTGAAGCCAGTCCGCCAAAACGACAGGTTCTGGAATGTGCCACTTTATGACGTAATAGTGTGGCTAAACACCACCTCCAAAGAAGATCAGTTTCAGACCACGTCAGTAAGAACTCGGGCTTTTGTTCACTTCATTTTACTGCAGATTCTTTTACAAACCATGCACAATTCGATGCAAGATTTACATAATTATTGAAATTGAAAGACAATACTGTGCCGAGTATATTGGGTCCCACAGTAATGTCGCAACACACAGGTGTGAGTAACTGTTTTTTTTTTTTTTTCATGGACACTATTGCTTTGTCTGTTAAACAGATCGTTTGATATTAATATTTATGCGCTTTTACCCTAAATCACTGCATCGTCCGGTAGGCTGGCAAACATACACAACTTTTAGCCAATCATAGCAGTGGGCGTTTACTTCCGAGTCTACAATCCGCCACGCCTATTCAAACAGAGTGTTCTGATGAGGAAGATAAGAAAAAAGCTTATTACTTATTGTTTTTTTGATATAAACATATTGATAACATTACAAATGGACCTTAGAGAACAGTACAAATAGTCATCAGTACAAACAAAAACAAAGGCAGTTCATGACCTCTTTAATATTTGATCTGAATTAACAATGTAGTTTAATACAATTACCAATGACACCTGTATTCACTCTGTTTGGACTTAAAGAGATAGTTCACACAAAAATGGAAATTCTGTCATCACATAATCACTCTCATGTCAGTCCAAACCTGTGGGATTCTCCTGTATAGGATCTTCTTGTATCTCAGTGTTTTTTTGTTGTTGTTGTTGTTTTTTGTTTTTTCATCTAAACATGGAAGTCAGCAGTAACCATCCGTCAAAATACCATTTTTTTGTGTGTTCCACCAAAGAAATAAATTCCATATAGGTTTGGAAAGAGACTTGATGATGACAGAATTTTAATTTTTCAGTGATCTATTCCTTCAAGCCTTACTTTATATAGAGTGTTGTCTTATTAGATAAATCAAACCTTGACATTTATTGTAAAGAAAGACAGCATGAGTGCACTTTTCAAGCCATAAATAAATAAATAAATAAATAAAAATAAAGAAATTTGTTAGGTTTCAAATTAATAGGCAATATAATAATAATGTTTAAAATGAAGACAAAAATTATTTGGCACTTTGGCTGCATCTGAAATTGCACACTAACAGTATATGAGCAGAGTACTATGTCTGAATTTACAGTATTCATAAAACAGTGGGCAAAAAGTCTCCGTATGGCCTACTATTTCCGGCGAGATTCTAAAGTGTGCATCCAATGGACACTTTACTATCCCATCATGCCACAGGAAAAGAATTGTGAATGGCAGTGAATCACTGGTAGGTCACATGTCAATATAATGAATGCAGTACATCTGGATTACAACATAAAATGTACTTTTTAATGGTCTAATAATTATTTGTACAAAAAAAGTACTTATTCAGAGAGTATGCGATTTTAGATGCAGTCATGGTGGTTGTCAAATGTTAAAACACATTCACAGTTACAATTAACTATACCTGTGATTACTCTGTTTGGACACCTGACTGAACTTGAGGAGAGTCTGAATTCACATTAACATACTAGCATACTACTCTTCTTTCTGTCTGTCATATAAAGGTATGGTAATAATAGTATGCATAAGATTTCCTGTAGCTCAAACAATAGAGCACGGCACTAGTAACGCCAAGGTCATAAACCAAGAACTAATAAAACGTATACCTTGAATGTAATGTAAGCTGCTTTGGATAAAAGTGTCTGCCAAATGCATAAACTAAAGAGTTGTATGCTAGTACATGGTTTAGAATCCAGTCACTGTTTAGCTCCAGTCTAGCTGACTAGAATTTTGTAACAATCCTGCAGACCTAGATTAGCTGGTTTGGGTGTGTTTAATTAGGGATATAGCAAAATTCCTCAGGACCTTGGCCCTCCAGGAGCCGTATTCAACACATCTTCTAAAATCGCCTTGGCACTAGTTGGTTATGGTTGGATAATAAGAAAAGTTAGTTCTGACAATCTCTAAATTAATTTGTTCCCTGGTGCCATCTGGTGTATTTTTTTGTTACTGAATGCAAAATTACGTTCATACATTGGTCATAAGTTTCCAAATACTTTTTGGGACCACTCTATGGATTCTGCATCATTTTTATGCCTACATCAAAAGTCTACTTACTTTGATCCAAAGTGCACAACTTGCTTGTTACAGTACTCAATATAACTTCTTAAAATTAAATGTCTTGCTCAAAAGTAGAATGGTGATAGTTTGTGGATCATCCCTTGAAGAGTTTGAAAAGTTGTAACACTGACCATAGAAGTCATTTAACTATAATTTTTTATCAAGATCTACATTACCTATGATATGCACTTTTCACGTGTGAACAGTTCAGTTGTTGTATGTCAGATCTTGGAAAGGCAAACCTTCGAAAGGTAGCACTTTAGCCTTTGGAACAGTGTGTATGAGGGGAGCAATGTTGCTCCTTCCTCTGAAACCGCAGACACTGAGATGCCAAAAGCCAAAGACACAGTATTATCTCAAACCTCAGTCAGTAGCGAAGGTGCGTGAAATAGTCCGAGTTCTTTCTTTCTTGCAGTCTCCTGACTGATGCCTGCTGGCCCGTCTGCAGTGTGTTTCAAAACAGAACATCAAAGACTGTCTGTTGGGGATGCCAGATAATACTTTGACAATAAAAGAAGGGTATCACCTGCTTGATACATGAGAGAACAGCGTTTATTTACTCAACAGACCAATCCTTTCTCACCTCAGCAAGGTTCAACATTCACTTCCTCTGTAAATGTTGTTATTTTCAGAATCTGTTTTAGCTATACACATCAGATATATCTTCAGTTTCCTGCTTAATTAATACTTAGTGAATCTAAAGGTTTTTAAGCAAAAACAAGAACAACCTGTTTTCAGCTGCTCTTTTTTGGAGGCATGTGACACAAAGACGGCCTTACTAAGCAACTTCTGATGTATTTCACACTTAAGCATTTCATTTTATAGTTTTACATGTGCCGTAGGTGAATTCAAATAAATTGGGCAACTTTAATATTCAGTGTTTCTTGTGTCTGCATTTTCCCATGCATTTATAATTCAGAAAATTAGGATAATTTATAGACATATAAGGATAGACACTGAAAGTATGTAATTGTATTGATACAAAAACAGATATTTTACAGGTTTGAAATATGAGGTTGAAGAAATGATGATCATTTTTTTAACATTTTGTAAGCTATGCAAGCACAATAAAAATACAAATCACGCGAGACAAGTGGTTTTTGAAGCTCAAGTTTTATTCTAGTTAACCTCATGTCTAAGATGGGTCAGCAAGATTGTGCATTTCAGACCAGTGAC
>JAFVLL020044009.1:0-24733 GCA_021397915.2 Tor tambroides | reverse complement strand
ATTAAACCTACAAAAGTCCTTCAGTCAAAAGCAGAGAGTGATTTTCTCTTTGTCTTTTGTTGTTTGATTAATATTAAGCACACAGTCAGCAGCAGGAATATTAGGCTGCTGTCACTTTAAGAGCTGCACGGATCCAATTTACTGTTACACACGTATTTTCATTCTCAACTGTTTACGTTCATTTATTACAGATGACTTTAAAAAAGATGACTTTACATGTCCACGTTCTGTTCCGTCTCTGAGCGCATTCACAGAATTCCTCCTGAGGAACAATGCAAGTTCTTTTTTGCACTTTTAAAAATGTGAATAAATCTAATCGACTTTAATAAATCAAGCACATCCCATTTTGCAAGTGTCACATTACATGATTTTACTGATTTGCATGTGAAATTGGGTTTTTACGGTGGTGCGAAAGCGCACCGCTGGAAAGGGGACAGAATGGGGTGCAATAATCGTTTTATCTCGATTATTGTATTTTCATAATTGCTGGCAGCCGAAATTAAAGCTGTATTTGGATTAATTGCACAGCCCTATTTGAACATGAAATATTTACTGAGTTTCGGACCTCGGTGAACTCATAGCTGGCTGTGGGCATGGTTTTGTCTACAGTAGTCAACATTTGAAGTGGATCAAAAAAGTTAATCAAAGTTGTTCTAAGACAAGAACGGGTATTGTTTTGGTTTTAGGACAACTTTGATGAAAGGTTTTGATCCACTTCAAATATTGACTACTATAGAAATGAAATCATTGACCATTGTACAGAATCAAATCAGTGTACAGATAACTTGGGTTGTGAACTTTTTTCTTCCTTTTGAGAAGTTGTGTAATGTGTGACTCCCTGTCGCCGATCCGCCATGTAGTGTGCAAACAACAGCAACTATATGGTACCCCAGACAGTCGTGCGGTTTGAGAAGAGCAGCAAACTGATGACTTGCAGACTTGCAAAATCATGCACTGTGAGCCTGGCATAAAGCATTGCAGAGACACAGCTTCACATCCACTTTGAAGAGCTCTTCGACAAGTTTGTTTGCACATTATTCGAAAACTTGATTTAATTGGTTTGACTGACCAACTTGATTTCCATGTTTTTTAGACTATATGGTCTGAAGATAATATGGTTTCATTTTCATGCAAGTCCGATAAATGTTTTGTTCCTAGTCCTTACGGATAAAAAAAAATGATCACAAACATTAGTGCATCTTTGGATATGGATTTGAGTTAGTTCAAATTTGGTGTCGTTAATAGGGGTGGGAATCGCGGGTACCTCATGATACGAATCACAATATATGGCTCATAATACAATAATAACATGATAACAGCAGACAGACAATACTATAATGATACATCACAATATCTGTCTAACTATGAAAACAAAATGCCTGTGAAAACGTTAAGTGCAAGTCTTCTCTCTTTATTCAAGTCCAAACTGTTAGAAAAGTGCACAAAAAGTTCTGTAAATCAAATTTAACATGTTAAGTAAATCAATCATTTTATTCTTGGACTTTGTGTGTAAACCAACACATTTAACTGATTTTCTACTTATAATGTATAAGCCTGGAACATTTCAAAATTTACGTGGAGTGCTTTCTCAACCTTTCCGTTCACATCGCATCTTTTGCATGCTCAAGTTCGTTATTTCAAATGTAGATGCGCGGCAAGCATGCACACTGCACACTTCTGCGCCACATTATGGCTCTGACAAGGTTTTGATTTGTCGTTCATGCCACATAGGTGCAGATTTATGTTTTATGCCATATATTGAGGGAAATCCACCTGCGATCTGAGTGGAGAGGTTAGGCTGCTCACGGACTATAATAACATGATCGGTGCCTATGGTCCACACTGATAGCTGTTCTAGGGCTGTTTTTATTTCTCATCTCCATAAACATACATATATATATATATAGCAGTAGAGCTAATATAGTGGCTGGAAATCAGTTTATCCTTCGGTTCTTCGTGCTCTGTCGTCTTCATAGAGAATGCAGTTCATGGTTGCTCAGAGCGCTTTGGAAAGAAGGTGGAAATAGCGCGGCTGCGATTTCCACACATTTTTAGACGCTGGGAGCAGGGAAATCTATTTAGAGCGCCTTATTGTATTAATTAAAATATCGATATTTGGCACCAGATACCGAATTTTTGCCCTGATTTTCCGCCGATTTGCAGTCTTTGAATCAGTCAGAGGAGATCAAACATGTTTGGTATTTTTAGAACACATTTTTTTCATTTGTTAAGCATCTCCTTGCAACAAGGAGCATGTTTCTGTGTGAGTTTTTTGTGATTGGCACAACTTAAAGGTCTGGTAGTGTGTGATCCACAATCGTGTAGTGTATGATGGCCAGTTTTCCTTTGTCACGATTTACAAAGTTGGTAAGTGTATGATGCCTAGTCTTTTAAAAATCAGTTGAGATTTTAAAAGTCGTGCATTCCAGGGTTAACAGATACAGTAGGTGCCTGTGTGGCCTATAGGTGCTTGGCTCCTAATAATGAGGAAGACAATAAAATAACTAAACTAAAATAAAACGAAAACAGAAAATATAAAAATAAACAAAAGCAATAATAGAATTTCAATGATAATAAAGTAGCATTGGTTTATGATATGAATTTTTACTTCTCCCACCCCTAATGTCGTTATATTAGTGTCTTCATTCATACACTAAATTAATGAGCACCAATGAAGAGCGATTGTACTGTACGTGTTCCTTACCGTCATAACAGACGAAATATCTTTGGTCAGTACAGTAGAAATCATACCAGGTTCCGTCATTATATATTGCAGCACACTCCTCTCCCAAACCGTAGTTACTTGGCTGGCCGTCAGCCCAGGACTCGAACACCAGACTCTCCTCATTATAGGACCAGCGCCAGCTGTTGATGTCATTGTAGAGTCCGATCCAGGCAAAGCCAGAAAAGAGTTCTTCATCTGCAGCTTCTTGCAGACGCATCCAGTTTTCATTACTCTGAACAGTGGCCAGGTCAATATGGTGCGTTCTGCAGTATTTCTGAGCATTTTCCCATGTCATTAACTGTTTAATCAGAATATAGTCTTGTTGTATACACAGAGTTAATGACAGCAGTCCTGCAAGACAATACAGTCATCTTATTATTTTTCCTTCTATGTTTCCATTTGGATGAGTTTATTTGTTTATTTGCATGTTTTCACAAAGAATGTAGAGCTACTATAGCTACTATATTCTGTTGTAAATCATTGGTCAAATATTGGAGAACCTATTGATTAAAAAAATAGTTCAGGTGAGATTAAATTAATATTTTGTTTTTAATGTTGTTCTTCAACAGTCAAAGTCAATAATATTATTTTTCGATCCAGCCATGAGTTGTATTTTAAGTTATTTTAAAAGCTTGATATTTTTCTTTCAAAGCATTTTTCATTCTTTAAAATAAAAACATGCTATATTATTGTTTTCTTGAATTTGTTTGTTACTTGGTTAATTTTCAGAATGATTGGCTGGTAATGACAGACCTTGTCTTGACATCTTTTTCATTTTTTTTTTCTAAGTCATATTTCTTTGGTTCTCTGTTGTGGATGCTTGCTTCAATTATCCATTGATTATTGACTTGATTAGACTGACTAGACTGACCTTAATTCTCACTCTCACTGTTGCCTACAAATATTTTAGAACATTTTGCTATTTTGTTTGTAATATTGCTGCATGTAAAACAGTGGAAATATGCTAATCTGCCCTAATTTCTTTTGTAGTGCTGTTACATATTTGAACTTTTTAAATGTTGTTTTAATGTTATGAATAATGTTTTACCTGAAAGAAAAAGCAGATGAAGCGAACTTTGGTCCATCACTTTGGTTTTTGTCACTGGAACAACATAAACAAATAAATAAACAAATAAATAAAAAACTATTTTGACTTGATTGTTTATTTCTTAGATTAAATGTATATATTCGTATAAGGAAAAGTGTATATTTTCAGTTTTATGGACATGTATTTTGGCTGTGCAGCCAAATTATGAAAATTTAAGAAAATGCAGTAAAATTGCAAGTCTCTCATAACAGTAGACTGTTAATACAACATATATAAAATCAAGAAATGTGCTAATGTAATTTACATTACCAAAATTACAAAGTGATTCAATCAAGAATGCATTTGTTAAAGTGCAGCATAATTAGTAATCAGCAGATAAACTGCTCTGAGAGTGAACTGATGAAGTGCTGGCCTACCTTCAGTGATAACGAGTTATCATGATCTCTCTCAAGTTCCCAATCTTGTGCTCTTTAAATGGGTTTGTTGCATTAAGAATGGAATTTCACAGTCATATATGCAAAGTGTGTCCTGTATTGTTTTTTTTTTTCTTTCTTTTGCAGTTCCTCCTTCAGGTGTTTTGGTGGGTCATCTTAGGACACTCACTGTTCTTCATATATAAACATTTACAGATGTTTTTATTCACAAAATCCATTCTTCTTTTTTAAAACCAAAAAATTTACTTTACATTTATGTATGCATTTGCATTCAAGGTACACATTTACATTTGATCAGTTCTTGCATTTATTTTGTGCACTGGATAAAATCACAAATGTTTAATGAGAGCCTTGTTTTTAATGATACGTTTGGATATCCAAAACATTAGAAATGTGTTCTTTGTTCCTTCAGGTCAGCTGTATTTGTGTAAATGTATTGTGTGTTTGTGATTAGGAGAGTATTTTTTCAGATCATGCAAAATGTAGCATCGTATTTTGACTTTTCCTATGCAAATGCTAGTAGATGTGCGTTTGGCCTTTCTCCTTGAAATGTAGTGTACAGAAACAAAATAATTTATAAAAGAGATGTATTTTATCATTGAAAATTCATAGAACTATCAATGTTATGGAAACAATGAAAAAGCCATTCAAGAAAAACACCCTCAGGTAAATTTTAATAAGTGTATTTAAATGAATTTAAGGGAGAGAGTGAATTGGTGTGAAATATACAGAAAATACTTTTTTTATTATTATTCAGTATGCTAAATGGTGCAGCTTTCATGTGAGTAGTTTCATAGTCTGAGATCACATTAATGTCAAACTGAAAGATTGATGTAAAATTAACCCTTTCTGGTGCATTTTGACTAAAAATTTGAATACAGTTTTCTAAAAAGGAAAATACCATTTTTAGTAAGATAATAGAACTTTACAAATGCTGTAAGATGCTGAAATACACATCTTCACACATTTTTTTTTTCCATTTATTTTTTAAGAGATAACAATTTACAATGTTCAGGTCATTTTGAGCCAGGTATGTATGGAGTACCATTGGGTGTCAAAAATACATATGTATGCATGTGTGTGTATATATATATATATATATATATATATATGTATATGAAGTTATATTAGTGTCATCTTTAGCATCTCCATATCTCACCGGTTTTGAGACTGAATTTTGTTGAACAAATAGAGTGAATCACTCACTGCTGGTTTTGTAACTTTTGTAGCTTTAATCATTTATTCATTATCAATACACCAAAGTGTCACGATACGTAGGGAGCAAGGAACGAGGTGAGTTATCAATCAAAACTATCTTTATTCATCCAAACTCAGGAGACACATGGAACATGGAAGACTGGGAATGAAGTTTAAGAAACAAGGGGAAGAACACACTATAAATACACAACTTAATAAGGAGGAGGACAAGACACACCTGGAATAAAATTAAACACGGCTGGGACTAAGTGAACTGAAAGGGGAAACACCAAATATGGGCATGGAAACACTGGGAACGTGGAAACAAGACACAGGGACAAAAGTCTGACATCACGCCCCCTCCGGAAGGCACGTCCTCGCGCTATTAACATACAACGGGGAGCGGGGGTGGGCCCTCTGGAGGCCTCCAGGGACCAGGAGACATGACAGACGGCCTCCAGGGCGGCGCCCGTTCCGGAACCCACGGTGGAGCAGGGAGCTCGGGAGGCCATGGCGGGTCAGGAGACTTGGGAGGCCATGGCGGTGCAGGGAGTTCAGGAGACCATGGCGGAGCAGGGAGCTCGGGGGGCCATTGCGGAGCAGGGAGCTCAGGAGGCCTCCCTGGGCTTAACTGGGGATCAGGAGCCCTTCCTGGGCTTAATGGGGGATCAGGAGCCCTCCGTGGGCTTAACTCGGGAACAGGAGCCCTCCGTGGGCTTAACTCGGGAACAGGGAAGTGCCTACGAGGAGCTGGCACTGGAGGGTGCTCTGAGCCGTGGACGGCGGGTTGGCTTTCCCCACGGACGGCGGCAGGCTTGAGGGAGCCGCGGACAGCAGCGTGGGTTAGTTAGGAGGGTTACTAAACAGGAGACACATGGAACATGGAAGACTGGGAATGACGTTTAAGACCGAATCGGAAACAAGGGGCAGAACACACTATAAATACACAACTTAAGAGGAAGACAAGATACACCTGGAATCAAATTAAACACAGCTAGGACTAAGTGAACTGAAAGGGGACAGGAAAAAGAAACACCAAATATGGGCATGGAAACACTGGGAACGTGTAAACACAAGACACAGGGAAAAAAGTCTGACACAAAAACTGTGTGATCCGTATGTGTGTGTATTTACAATGTGTACATTTGAGTATTCCATTTCTATATTATTTCTTACTTGAATGCTACTGTTGAATAGATTTAAAATGAAAAAAAGAAAAGTAATTTTAATGTCATTTCTTTCTTAAATTTGTTCTACTGTTTGTTATTTGCATCAATGTTCTTATTTTTCATAACAAAAGTAACAAAAAGATCTGTATTGTGAATATTATTATTATTATTATTATTATTATTATTATTATAAATCAAAGACTTAGAGGAAAAAGATGTGTCATCCATCAAGATTCGTTTTCTAATCGAATCAAGATTCAAGTGAAGATTCTCACCTTTAGGTGCTATATTCTAGTAATTGAGCTACATAAATATAAAGATCAGTGAAAGGTCTTCTGTAATGTTAGAGTCTATATAGAAATGTTCAGCTGTATATGATGTGTAGGTGTAGATTAAAAATGTGTGTTGTATCAAATCAGGTAAATATCATTACAGATAATGTAGGCTAGTTCATCAGAGTAATGTAGTTTAATCAGCATGTTTTGGATTGACTAGTTTGGAGTCATTTGGATTGACACATCCCTAACTTGTCTGGTTTGGCTCCATTAGAGATTATTTGCTTCTTTTTTTGAATAAAGTGTCCTTGTGAAGGTCAGGATGGAAATCAGTATGGTTAGGATGGAAATTTTTCATAGTTGGCTGGGTTATTTGATTTGTAGATTTAGCTAGTAGATTTTTTTGTAGGGATTAGTAGATTTGCGGTGTTAAAAAATAAAGAATGCAGTGTTCAAAAACAAATGTAATCACATTACCTTATCAATTTGATTTTAATGTACTCATAATCAGGCCATCCAAGATGTAGTTGACTTTTTTTCTTTAGTAGAATAAAAAAAAAAAAAAAAAAAAAAAAAATTTTTTTTCTTGCCATGAAATTAGCCACAGAAGCAGGCATGTTGATAAACAAACAAACTGAACATTATTTACAACATTACAACTGTAATCCAGAGTCTCAGGCAAACGGTCCAGAGTGATGTCTGGTTCACAAAAAAGTTCACCAAATCGGACTAAATCATCTGAAACTGTTTAAGACACCAGACAGTCAACTCCGACTGGAAATGAGCCAAAGTAGCCACACACTTCTCATCATTAGATGTGAATTGTGCCACAGATACATTATGTTCTACCCTAACTAGCTGCCTAGACAATATCTATCCCATTTCCTCCAGACCAGCACATGCTACTCTTTCTAACCCCTGGTTAACCAATGTCCTCCGCAAGCATCGGACTAAACTCAGGGCAGCAGAGAGAAAATGGTGCAAATCAAAAGAATCACGCTCCCAAAACCTCCTTCCACAAGATCAACATCGCTTCAGACACACGCAAACTTCTCTCTTCATATAGAAGATGAAGTCTAAACTTGTCCTTGCCACCCGATCACCTGCCCTCTAGACCCAATCCCCTCACATCTCCTGCAAGCCATTTCCCCTGCACTCACACACACACACACACACATCTTCTCACAGGTATTTTTCCCACTTCTTTCAAGCAGGCTCGGGTAACCCCACTTAAAAAAAAAAAAAAAAACGACACTAGACACCTCACTTGCTGAGAGCTACAGGCCCGTCTCTCTCCTCCTGTTCATAGCAAAATCACTTGAACGCATTGTGTTCAACCAAGTGTCTATCTTCCTCTCACAGTACAACCAGCTGGACAGTAACCAATCTGGATTTAAAAGCCATTCAACTGAAACTGCCTTGCTGTCAATCATTGAAGTTCCATGGACCGCAAGAGCTGAGTCCAAATCTTCGGTTCTCATTCTGCTAGATCTAATATATCTGCTGTTTCAACACTGTTAATCATCAAATCCTTCTGTCCACTATTTTAATCGCTGGGCATCATTGGAACTGCACTCCACTGTTTTGAGTCTTACCTCACAGGTCCTTCAGGGTGTCTTGGGGAGGATAGGTATCCAAATCACATCAATTGGCCACTGGGGTTCCTCAGGGATCAGTTCTTGGACCCCTCCTCTTCCCTATATATACACATACTACATCACTGGGATGCATCATACAGGCACATGGTCATTGATATGATGATGACACTCAGCTCTACCTCTCATTTCAACCAGATGATCCAACGGTACCTGCATGAATCTTAGGCTGCCTGACTGGCATCTCGGCATGGATGAAAGAACATTACCTGCAACTCAACCTGGCAACTCATCTTCCCTGCCACGCAATCAGTACAGAACCAGTTTACCATCCAGCTGGGTTCATCAACGATAATCCCATCAGGTTCGGCCCAAAATCTTGGGGTGTTTCTTGATGATCAGCTGACCTTTAAATCAGATCAAATCCCTCACAATCTTCAAGAAACAACTGAGAACTATCCCTTCCTGTCCTAGCTTTTATTATTTTGAATGATGATTGAACCCTTGTATGTAACCCGCTTACTTTTCCTTTGTTGGTCCGGTATTCTGTCATGCAACGGTGTGTGGGATAAGGCAGGATGACGAAGAATCCAAATAACACTTTAATAATTCCACAACAGGTGATATCCAGACAGAGCAGGAACACACACATGACGTAACCTTCACACAATACTGGACAAGGGAAGACAGGACAGACTACACTTTAAGTACTGGAGTAAATTAAGATAATTAACAAGACACAGGTGAATGGAGTTTAACTAATGATGACTAGAAGAGAACAGGAACGACCAAATATGGGCACATGAGGGAGAAAACACAACAAAACAGGTCCATAAGGTGTGACACCTATCATAACAAACCATATATCAATGGAAATCTTATTTATTCAGCTTTAAGATTATGTATAATCTAAGTTTCATAAAATTGACCTATATGACTGGCTTTGTGGTCCAAGGTCATATATAGTGTTGAAAATAATGTTCAGTTTCTTGCACAGACTGATCGTTTCCCTTCATAAGACCTCAAAATATTCTCAGCAGCCATGGGTATTAATTTTGTTCCTTGATATGCTTTTTCTCAGATGGGTAGCTGCTAAGTTACATTTTATGAATCACCAAGGACCACGGTTTCAGCTAAAAAAACTTCTTTGTTGTTCTACTGAAGAAAAAAAAAGAGCTAAAAATCTTCAATGGCCTTAATTGACCCTTCGCAAAGACCCGCCCCCCTTCGTTACTGTTGCTACATTTGACAAGCCATGTTGCTCTCATGCCACACATCATGTTCTCACTCAGTGAAAAATCACTGGTATGAGTAGAACATTCAGTGCATCAAATGATCAACTGCTGAATTCAAATCTACTTTTGTGCTTTGGCTGATGCATCTCTCATACACCACTTTTGTGGCTGCGGTGTGTCACATGACAAGCATGATGTGAAAAATTAATCTACGCATTCATTAATCTTAGTTAATTTCAACATTTAACACGCTGTTAAAATCAAAAGTTTAACTGTATTACTTAATAAACCCGAGCTAACATGAACTAAAAGTTATTTTTTAGGAAAGAATAACAACTTCTTTTACAAATGTAGCTCTTGCTTATTGTTAATGTTAATGCATTAACTAAGGTTAACAAAGGAGACCTTATTGTAAAGTGTTACTTATTGTTCTTTATAATTATTTTGCACTTTTAATCTGTTTGAAACATTTTTTTACATTATACATTTTTTGTGCTTGCTTTATTGTATTTAAATGTTCAGTTTTGTTGTAAGAAAAAAAATAAATCTGTTGTACAGTACTGTATTATGACAACACTGTTTTGCAACTAAATTTTCAAAGTTTTTCAACATTGTGATAATACCATGATAAAAGCTTTAGCAATTATCGCAACATGAAAATTTGATGCCTAGTATGAAACAAAGTCTCAGCTTTCAAATTTTGTCATTTTGTAAGAAATTCAAATAATACTGTTTTGCGGCTCTTTAATGTGTTGTGACAGATCGCTGTCAATTAAACTCCTTGCAAAGGGTCAATTAAATTAACAGCAAATTTTCATTTTTGGTGCACTATCCCTTTAATTCAGCAAGTGTCATGTAGTTACTTTACGTAAATATGGTTATTTTGCATTTTTAATCTTAATTTTATGTTAAATGTCTTGTGGTTTACGCAGTCCTTCTCACTGGAAATGTTGTTGTAGTTACATAATGACAAGTTTGAGTCCCAGTTCGCAGTTCTTTCTCATGAATAAAGTCTGTTGTCTGAACAGCATGATGGAAGCTGAAGGCAGCAGGATCTTAGAATGATCAGATGATGTTTCTTCAGTCCTGCTCCAGAAGATCTGCTTTCCTGAAAGGTTGTGCTCCAAGCATATTCAAATACATCTGAGCCAGCTGATGAAGATCTTCAGGAACAGGACTGAGAACTGCTTTACATAGTGGAGTTCAAGCAGCAGAAGATCAGACACAGCACCCTCTAGAGGACTCATCAGACCTCAACTGGGGAGATGAGCAGAAAAACTGGCATTATTCTGAGTAAAAATGGATTTCTAAGTAGTTTTTAAAATTTTACAACTACCTGTCATTTAGAGACCAATCAGTTCTTCATGGACAAAAATCCCACCCTCATTGAACATGTTTACTTGGAAATGCAGCAGACTGTGGATGTAAAATGGGCTGTGAAGAGCATTTTTTATTTAAATTGTATTATTAATGTTAATAATCATTTATCACATCTATAGATATAATAGCATAGATTGTGTAAATTAGCTGTGAAAAAAAACTTTAAAATGCATATTTTGTGCATAGATCCAGTCAAATTAAACAGTATTTTAATTTTCTAGTAATTTCCTCTAGCTGTGCACTGCACTGTTGATTCTGAAGGCCTTAGGCCTTTTTTTTTTTTACCCTGGCAACACGATTGCAGAAATATGATTGGATAAAAGCTCTAATGAAAACATACACTACTGGAAACAGCAACCAAGTGAAAATCTATGAAATGAAGAGATTAGACTGTTGGAAATAATTTAATACACATTCATGGAAAAATATATTAAAACTAAGTCAGTGATTCTGATAGTGTTTAGGCCAGCAGAGAAGGCTTTGCTAGCCCTGAGGGCCCACCACTGCTATATATATATATATATATATATATACACACTGTATATATATATATATATATAGTGTATGTATGTATGTATGTATATATATATATATATATATATATATATATATATATAAAATTAAAGGGGTCATGAACTGCCTTTGTTTTTTATTTTATACTGTTCTCTGAGATCCACTTCTAATGTTCTCAAGATTTTTACATCAAAAAACATAATTTAGAAGTGATAGGGTATTTTCTGTCCTGTTTTGAAAAGGCATGGATGATTGTAGACTCAAGTAAATGCTCACTGCTATGATTGGCTAATAGTTGTGCATATTTGACAGCATCCATAGATGCCTTGTTTGTAAAAGAATACATGGTAAAATGAAGTGAACAAAGGACCAAGTGCTTACTGACACGATCTGGATCTTCATTAAAAATAAAGTTCATCCACTATTTCCTAACGGTGGGATCAGAAGGAAGGCAATGTTTTTCCACAACTTGGCACTGCACAGCGACTTCTTGTCTGTTGTCTTGTTTGGTTTCTACGTAGACCTGCATTCGCCTCTCATTATTTACACTACATGCATGAATTGGTGGGCGGGGCTAATCAGACAGTGATGCAGAAGCAGGCGTTGATCTTCCTCTGCGGAGGCGGTGTTTAGACACAATATTACATCATAGAGTGGTACATTCCTCAAGCTGTCGTTTTGGCATGTTGGCTTCAATATAAGCTGTCTGATGACAAAGTTTTGAGTTCTGAAACTTACAGGAAGTTTTTATAGTACGGTGACCTCTTATATATCAAAAGATCAAAGGAATTTTAACAAAACTATATTAGTATATCAGTGGTGCTAAAGCAACATTTATCTGAACACAAGAACATGAAATATGTACAATTACTTCCACTAGATAATTTATTACAAACAACAACCATAACCACAAATCATAATATAACACTACGTTTATTTATTGTAAATATTATTCTGTCATTTAATATTCAAAGTTTTTCTAAACCTTTACATATAAATATAACAAAATAGGGATGCACCAACACCATATTTGATATTTAATTTCTGGTAGTCAGAGATTAAAAAAAAAAAAAAAAAAAATATATATATTATATATATATATATATATATATGGTCATATAAAATTTTCGGGGTTTTTTTTTTCTTAAAGAAGGCAAATGTAGCAGTAAAATTACTGCTAAAACATGCTTCCATTTGTTAGCTCATTTAGGAGTCTAAGGCCCGGTTTCACAGACAGGGTTTAGACTAAGTCAGGATTAGGCCATAGTTCAATTAGGACATTTTTATAAGTAATTTTTATAAACATGCTTAGAAAAAAAAAAAAAACATTACTGGGGAGCATCTTGAGACAAAACAAAGGCACTGATATATTTTAAGATCAGTCAGTGCAAGTTTCTTTCAGTTGAAACAAGCTCAGACTTACATTTTAGTCTAGGACTAGGCTTAAGCCTTGTCTGTGAAACCGGGGGTAAATCTGTCAACTAAAGGAATAAATGCAAAATTACTATAAATTGCTAATCTAATAGTAATAATTCAGATATCTGTAACTAAGAATGAATTGCATTAATTTTAGATAAATTTCACCCCAAAGAAGGACAAACAAGAGTGGTGTTCGCTTCACTACGTTTTCGTACAGTCCACTTCTTCTGGAAGACTTTCCCATTGGGTTGCGTCCTCCATGTCATTGTGACGTCCTGATTGCTCAGTGTCTGCTTCAACTAAACACAGAAACAGCCTTCGATTACTCTGTGAATTAATCTCACACAAACAAGTTTGAGGCATTTCAGCTCAAAATTAACATCTCTAACTTTATAAATATTAAAAAATAGCAGAAACAGGCAAAACTCCCAACATAAAGCTTTGTGTAAAGACTGACTGACTTTAGTCATTGACTTTGTTCACTCTGGAAAGGAAATCTGTTTTTTATTTTTTTTCTTAAAAAAATATTTTTTAGACCTCTGTTTAAACCACACATCAAAGTTCTGTTTGCTGTATGTTTCACAAACAGTTTTAGTCAGATGAGTATTATAAAGTTGACCTTGTTTAAGACGAGCTCCTTCAGTTTAGCTTCATCCACGTTCTCAGCGGCTTTCACCTGCACTCGGATCACCTGCCTCTTCCTCTTGACTGTGGGAAAAGCACACATTGTAGATTTTACTTAGTTTTGCTTTATCTTACTTCATGAACTTATAAATCAGGGATTCACAGTATTTTTGGCAGCCAAATCCCTTTGATCAAAAATCAGAAAGATTATATCTGCCCCTGAGATGTTAAATTGAGATTTGTAGTTTTTCCTATTGTTTAAAAAAAAAAAAATTGTTGAATTGTATGTTTCACCCCCACCCCCAGTTAATTCCAGTTAATTTCAGTTAATTCCAAAAGAATGTAAATGGTCTATATATATATATATATATATATATATATATATATTGTGACGAGCGTCCCGGTCTCTCATCAGCGTTGCCCTGGAAACGCATCAGGAACACCTGCCCCCGCTCATCAAGGCTGAAGCGGATGCACCTGTTCCCCATTAGCCCGCGGCCAGATAAGCCGTGCGAGGCCAGGAGACGAGGAGAAACCTCTCCACACGAGCTGGGAACTGATGGGCATTCTCTCCCTTCTCTATTTCAGAAACGAGCGTTTAGGCGACCCAGCCAGCACCCCACACAGCGCCGGGGAACGCCAAGGAAACTCACGCAGAGCACCGCAGCACGCACCTTCACTTATCACCGCCTGTTTACTTAATAAATCCACCCTCCGGGGTGTTAATTTGAGTTTACCTTGTCGTGTGGTTCATCCACCCCGCCACTGTATATGTATGTATGTATGTATGTATGTGTATATATATATATATATATATATATATATATATACACATGCATACAATGGTTTACGAGGGACTGTGCATGTGTTGTAAGGCCCAATGAAATAAAACTGATTTCATTGGGCCTTACAACACATGCACAGTCCCTGGTAAACCATTGTTTGTGAAACTCAGATGTGACTTCGATTATCTTTTTTTGATTATATATTATTATATACATTTTCCTATTCAGTTTTTGTCAACAAATAACAAACAAATGAATGTACAAAATAGCTCGGGTCAGACCTACCAGTGTTACAATAGAAGTAGGGAGACGCTGTGCACAATCTATCATCAAATACACGGTAATAATTATCTGCACCAGCACAGTCTTCATTCCCCCTGTTAAATCTCTGAGTGGCGAGTTGAGTTGAGGAAGTGACATTGGACTGATCTGACCACTTCCAAGTGTCCCTGTACAATCCGATCCAAACAGCAGGCGATAATGTATTTATCAAGCTGGTTATCTGATCATTGTCTTTTTGACTCCTAATGGTAGCCAGGTCTGTATAATGATGTCTGCAGTACTCCTGAGCATCAATCCACATCTTTTCTGTCTTGATCAAAACCATTTTCTCTGTTGCGTTTGCACTTCCTGTGAAAGTTAAAAAAAAAATATGGCTAAGATGTTAAAGGCATGACAAGTCTGAGTGTGAGCCTATTAAACCTGCAAAATAAAATATAAAATACTTACATTTTAATTAATTATTTTTATTTATTTATTTATTTATTTGCTAATGGGCCACGACTGCCCAGTGTATGAATGAATGAAAGAATATTTAGTGTATGAATGAAGAGAATAATATAATGATATTATATCTTCATGTCTTCATTCATAAACTAAAATAATAAGCATCGGTAAAGAGTGATTGTAGCCTACATTTTTCTCACCATCATAACACATGAAATCTTTTATGTTGGTGCAGTAGAAATCATGCCAGGCTCCGTTAGGAAATATGCTGATTCAGGTGATGAGGGCATAATTGATGTGTTCTTGGCATAATCCGAGGAATATATCAAGAGTAGTCTCATGATAATAGGCAAAACTAATCAAAAGCCATTAGCCATTTTTGAAATTATAATTTTGTGACAACAAGGTGGTGCTGCCCCCAAACGTTTTGAGTACCTTTAGGGCATGATGAGAAAGACTTATACCCAGTATTGTGATGATACACCAATGTGTTTGTAAAATAGGCTATAGCATTTTATGACAAAATTCAAAATAGTCAACATAGGAAAGGTATACCATTCAACTCTGTATGTCACACTGAATCCAAATCTAGTAAATCCTTATAGCGGTAGCTGAATAAACAGAAGATTTAACTGCTTTCATTGATTCAAAGTGACTAATAAACACACAACTACGATAATACATGTGTTCTTATTGTAATTCTTATTATAATTTTTATTATTAAATATATAATAATGCCATGATAATTGACATACCCTTTATCACTGCTTAGAATGCTATGAAATATGTTGCGTGCCTTATTCTGTGTAAAAAGCCACATCACCTCACAGAAGGATTTGTTTCAAACACTCAACAGATGATATGAAGTGAGTTTGGAGTAAAAACATTTTATTAAACGTGGTATTTTCACATGCTTTCAGAAGGAGCAGTATTTACTACACAGAGCCGTAGTTCACTGACAAGCTACGCAAACAGCTTTCATTATCGCAGAATGATTTCTTCAGTTTCATTATGAATGCGGTTTTGCGTACCTTGTCAGTGCACTATGTCACTGTGTAGTAAATGCTGCTCCATCTGAAAGCATGTGATGGATATTTACTACTGATCACAGAACCGGCTTTCCTGACAAGATGTGCATGACTATTGCATTCGAATAATCGTGCAGCCCTATTTGGAAATGATAAATGTGTGAAATAAACATACTTTAGATGACAATTACTTGACTCTGTAATCCTATTACAGTATTTTTCACAAATAAAGAAATATTTTAAAATATAAATAAAAAAGGAAGTAAACACTGTAACCAACAGGGTTTTCAGCAATCTGGGAAGTTTGTGTGCATTGGCAATACTTTTTTTTTGTTTTTTTTGTTTTTTTCAAATAATGTCAAGGTAACACTCATTTTGCATACAGCACACGGTGAAAATGACAAACATGACAGAGGGCAAATGTATAAAGTGTAGCATAGTTTGAAATAATGAGTTTAAAGTTTGTCGACTGCGCATCTTCAGTGAAGCTAAACTCTCCTCCTGTCCGCATTCAATTCACACGGACCGACTGAGCACATGCGATCATGCAATATACAAATGCACACTTCACAAGATCTCACAACTGTAAGTTTGCAAGGTTTGTGAAATTAAACGTATATTAGACAGCAAACAATAAAGAGGCAGAATGTGAGCTCTGTGTGCACAGTGCTGTCAAAATTCAAGTCCCACCTCGAACACATCGGCCAAACAGAAAAACTTATTGGCTGATGCCGATATTTGAAAAATATGAAATATCGGACGATATATCGGCCTTGGCAATATATCGGTTGACCACTAATTCTCACGTGTTTGGTTGTGAAACAGTTTTTAAATGAGGCAGAGGCAGAGGTGATGCTTCTCATTGAAATGTCACGCAATGTGTGACCCCCTCCCCCAAAGCTCTTTGACAAATTTGATTTCCATGTTTTTTAGTCGACATGATCTGAAGATGATATGGTTCTATTTTCATGAAAATCAGACAAATAGTTTTTTTTGGAAATTTCAAAATGGTGGAAATTTCTTCTGAAGGAAAATGAATTCAAAAATAATTTTGTTTCTAGCCCTCATGGTTCAAAAGTACGACGGCGTTTTAGTGCCACGTTAAAAATAAATAAAAAAATCTAAGATTACGGGATTAAATTCGTAATATTTCGAAAATAAAGTCAAAATTACGAGAATAAAGTCGAAATATTATGAGAATAAAGTCGAAATGTTTTGAGAATTTAAATCGTAGAAATTAAAGTTATAATATTTTGAGAGTATAGCCTATATTGCGCATGCAAAAAGCCCGGATTGAGAGCACCAGGAAGTTGCCAGGCCACCGGAATTGATTTGAATATTGTTGCGTCCGAGCGGCCGCTTCATCTTACTGGGATGCGGAAGAGTCAATTTTAAGGACTCGCGGAAACAGCTTAATATCAAGAATATGATATTTATTAACAGACTGAACAGGAACAACTGTTTATCTTAACATCAGCTCACACTCAATGGACATGCCTTTGGGGGGGGGCGCTGTAGTTCTCTTATTTAACCCTTTTTTAATACACTACAAATATATGTGGGATTATTAGCAGAAATCATACCATGTGTCATACTCGCGGGGACAGTATGCTTGGAAATAATATTTCATGTCTTCCATTGCATTCGTTATTTGTAGTGCGCCAGCCACCCAATAGCAATAGCTTAAGCTTTGTGCTTTTAGTGCTTTTAATATAAAACAAAGTCTCAGCTTTCAAAATCAGTTTTATAGCGAAACACAAATTATGTGTCTTACAATAATGTGATTTTCAAGCTCTTTAATGTGGCGTGACAGATCGCTGTATTTATGTGAATCAATTCATTAAATTGTGAAAATTCCACCACCTACTCCGCAAAACATCTGTGGCGTCCAAATGTTCATTCCTCACTCGTAGCCTAACTAAACAGCAATAAAACGATCTAAAGATTGAAGTGGACTCAAATTTGTTAAAACATAAGTTATATTGTTGTCTTTTCTGCTGTAAACGTTAAGTGACTATTCACAAACTGTTTTATTCATGGTATAATACTGTAAATGAGGACATAATATTTAATTTCTTTTAATCACTTCCATTGATTATTTGTAGCGCGCCAGCCACCCAGTAATCGCAACTATTTTGTGCTTTGTTGCTTTTACACACAGCTCAGCTTTCAAATTCTATCAGTTTTGTAACGAAATACAAATTATAAATGTGTTTTTGCTGTTTATTTCAAGTTTATAGCAAGATAAGTGAAGGAACATCATAAGGCATGAAAAAAAAAACAGTTTAGCCTAATTTATAATGAAAATAATGTCTCGTAGTTCGTTATTGTAATCGGAAGATGATTGACTCACATGCCGCTTGACAAACACATTATTGCAAAATAGCCTACATATTGTATTTCGCTATAAAACTGACATATTTTGAAAGCTGAGACTTTGGAATATCTCCTGGTGCTCCGAATCTGGGCCATTTACATGCGCAAAAGGCTAGAATAGCCTATCTCAAAATATTATAACTATAATCTTTATTCTCGAAACATTTCGACTTTAGTCTTGAAAAATTTCGACTTTAATCTCGAAACATTTTCGACTTTATTCTCGTAATATTTCAACTTTGTTCTCGTAATATTTCAACTTTATTCTCGTAGTATTTCGACTTTATTCTCGAAACATTTCAACTTTATTCTCGTAGTATTTCGACTTTATTCTCGAAATATTACGACTTTAATCTCGTAATCTTAGATTTTTTAAAAATTTTTAACGAGGCACTAAAACGCCGTCGTACAAAAGTTATTAGCACAAACATGAGTGCAAATGTAGAAAAGTGATGATGCTTGAGGATTTGAGTTTCAGTTTAAAAATAATTATAAAAAAGTTATAATAGCATCTCAATGATATAAATTTTCAATTCACCCACCCCAATGACATTATATCATTGTCTTTGTTCATACAATAAATTAATGATCATCAATAAAGAATGATTGTGCATGTTTCTCACCATCATAACACACAAAATCTCTTATGTCGGTGCAATATAAATCACGCCAGGCTCCGTTGGGTAATATGCCGACACACTCCTGTCCGTAACCGTAGTTATCTGGCTCGCCAAGACCCCAGGACTCAAACACCAGACTCTCATCGTTATAAGACCAGCGCCAGCTGTTGATGTCATTGTAGAGTCCGATCCAGGCAAAGCCATAAAATAATTTTTCCCTTGCAGCTTCTTGCAGACGTGTCCAGTTTTCATTACTCTGAACGGTGGCCAGGTCAACATGGTGTGTCCTGCAGTAATTCTGTGCATTTTTCCACATCATTAACTGTTTGATCAGAATATACTCTTGTTGTATACACAGAGTTAATGACAGCAGTCCTGCAAGACAATACAGTCATTTTATTATTTTCCCCTCTTGAGGTTTCAGTTTTGCTGGCTTTATTTGTCCCAGTATTCTTGTCTTTTTATTCTGACACCTAGTTTGATCATTGTTGGCCAAGAGCTTGTCAAGTGACTTCGTCTTTGTGCATTTTTTGACGATGAAATTAATCACTATTAGAGATGCACAATACCACATTTTCCAGAAAGAGGCCGATACGATACTTTAATTTTTGGTACTTGCCGATACAGGGTACCGATACCTGTATTTTCATGTCATTTGTAATTTTTAAAAATACTGGGTACATAAACTAAAAGAATAGTGCTAGTTGGCTTAGTTAATTTAACATATAGATATTTCCTTTACTTATTTTCACACTTCATTATGCCCATTAAAACAAGCTTTTGTTACTTTCACTGTTCATTTTATTTCTCTATCGTATCTCATCTTTAATTTCATAGAGCTGCATGATTCTGGATAAATTTAGTTTTTTTGTTTTGTTTTTTAAAGAGATTGTGGTTCTCTCACGATTCTGTGTGTTGTGATCGCACAGCTCAAATCGTTAGGTTGGATCCTCACAAGCTGGGTTTCCATCCAAAGTTGCGAATTTAAATTATGCGCAAAACTGGAATATCACATAAAACATTTGCAAATAAGCAGCATTTCCATCCAACGAATCAAAGAAAACAAAATTGTCACTTCCTGATACTGGCACTATATACTGCATCGCTAAGAAAAGTAGGAGAAGCCACTGAATATAATCATTTTCATAATAAATTACTTGCGCCTCACAGTGAGGAGATGAAAAAATTTAAATGCGGTCATTGCTTTCAGAGGTGGATGCTGCTGTTTGGAACGCAGTTGTGGAAGACAGTTCTGAGAGGCAATTATGCAGAAATACTTTGACTTTACTCTGGCATTTCAGAATGACCATAACAACATTTCAGATGCTGTGGAATGAGATCGGTCTGCTGGTTAGTCAGGTTTTTCCATCCCATTGCACAGTCACATGACTTTTTTGATGTGCTTTGAGGAATTTATTCAGCAAATGCATTTCCATCTCCCATTTTTCAGTCAAATACCACCTCAAGCAAGTGTAAGAACCTTTTTGTGAATAAAGGGATTTTTATTTGAAATTAGGCATTTCTATCACTCGTTTCTGATGTGATACTTCAAAATGTGCATAAAAACAGGGTGATGGAACACATAGCTACAGATGAAAAAAGAAAAGAAGCACACACAGGAATCAGTAGGCAGAATCTAAATTTTAGTTTTACAGTTTCCAATTCCTGACCTTAAGTATCTGATTCTGGAATTGGAATCCATGCAATCCCAACCCTATTGTTTTGCTATAATATTGCTCTATGTGAAACAGTGGGGATATGCAAATAGTGTAATTTCTTTTGTAATGTTGACATATTTGATTTTTTTATTATTTTATTTTAATGTTTTGCATAATAGTTTACCTGAAAGAAAAAGCAGATGAAGCAAAATTCGGTCCATCACTTTGGATTGTGTCACTGGAAAAGCATAAAAAAATTCCAAATTGACTTATTTTAGGTTAATTTTTAATAAGGAAAATGCTATATTTTCAGTTTTATTGCCAATATTTGTGCTTTTTTGCTGTGCAACTAAGTTATGAAAATATAAGAAAATTATCCAATAAAATGGCAAGTCTGTCGACAATAACAACAGGTAAATCATAACAGCAGATTAACAAAAGATACATAAAATGAACTGATGAAACGCTGGCCTACCTTCAGTGATAGTGAGTTATCAGGATGTCTCTCAAGTTCCCAATGTTGTGCTTTTTAAATGGGTTCGTTACGTTAAGAAGGTAATTTTACAGTCATGTATGCAAAGTGTGTCCTGTATTGTTTGTTTGCGGTTCCTCCTTCATGTGTGTTTTGTGTGTTTTGGTGGATCATCTTAGCACACTCAATATACTTCATATAGAAACATTTACAGATGTCTTCATTCAGAATTCCATTCTCCTTTTGAAAATCCATATCTAAAATTAACTCTACATTTACATGTATGCATTTGCATCGAAGGTACACAATTACATTTGATCAGTTCTCGCACTTACATTATGCACCGGATAAAATCACATAAATGTTTGGTCAGAGTCACCTTCTTGAGAATGCGTTTGGATATGCAAAACATTAGAAATCTGTTTTTCTGTTCCTTTAGGTTAGCTGTATTTGTGTAAATGTATTGTGTGTTTGTGATTAGTAGACAAGTAGATTAGTAGACTCTTCAGCAGTTATTTTCCTATGCAAATGCTATTAGGAGTGTGCTTGGCCCTTCACCTGGAAATTTACATAAACAACAAAATAAGAGCATTTTATAAAAAAGTTATTTGTTCAGTTTTATCATTTGTAACTGTAGACATAATACTTTTAATATCATGGTAACAACGAAAAAGTCATACAAGAAAAAACAGCCTCAGCTAAACTAATAAGTAGATTTAAATGAACTCAAGAGAGTCAATTAATTAGTGTAACAAATAAATATAAGTCAGCTTGTGTTGTTTCTTTGGTTTTATTCACATGATAAATGGTACGGCCTTCATGCAAGTAGTTTAAAAGCCTGAGATCACATTTACATTTACAAAAATTTGGAAACTTTGAAACTGAAAGATTATGATTTAAATTTAACTTTCATAATGCTTTTAGGTCAATTTTGACCCAGGAAATAATACAAATTTCTAAAAAAAAAAAAAAAAAAAAATGCATAGCTTTTAGTAAGAGAACAAAACTTTGCAAATGCTGTAAGACACTCAAAACACACATCACTGATTTTTCCCCAGCTTTTTTTTTTTTTTTAACAATTATTTTAAAGAGAGTTAACAGTTTAATGTTCAGGTTATTTTTGAGCCAGGTCTGTATGGAGTACCATTAGGTGTCAAAAATACTTTCTGTAAAATTGTCTATGATGTTCTATTAGTGTCAAAAACTTCTGTAAAATATATTTAGCATCTCCATATCTCACTGCTTTTGGGACTGAGTTTTGTTGATGAACAAAAAGGGTGAAGCAGTCGCTGCTGTTTTTGTAACTTTTCCATTTTTAATTATAATGTTTATTTGTAATCACTACTGTGCTATGTGTAATTGTGTACATTTGATTATTCAATTTCTGTATTATTTCTTGCATGCTTCTGATGAGTAGATTTAAAATAAAGTGAATATTAATTTCATTTGTTTCTTATATTTGAGGTTCTGTTTGTTATTTGTATAATTGTTCTCATTTTTAATAATAAAGATAAAAAGATCCATATTGTGACTATTAATGTTAATGTTATTATGAATTTATATGCATTAAAAATTAATATGTGTCGTGATGCATCAATAATTGTTTTATAATCAAATCATTACAGTCTGAGTTGTACCTGAATCAAGAGACAAGTGAAGATTCACACCATATTCTAGTGATTGAGCTACATACATCTTCTGTAATGTTACTGTCTATATAAATACATTAAGCTATATATGATGTGCAGGTATAGATATTAAACATTTGTGTTATATCAAATCAGGTAAACATCATTACACAATAATATAGTTTTTCTACATGTTTGTCTATATGTTTTGGATTTGTTTCTGAATTAATTTCCCTAACTTATCTGGTTTGGCTCCATTAGTGATTATTTGCGTCTCGTCTTTGAATAAAGTGTCCTTATGAAGGTCAGGATGGAAATCAGTGTGGTCAGGATGGAAATCTTTGGGATATTTGTGGTATTTGCTGTGCAGTAGAAACTACTGATAAAAAAATAGAGAATTTAGTGTGCAAGAATAAATGTATTCCCATGATGACCTCATCAGTTTCATGTTTTTTTAATGTTCTATAAAGTAGAATACAACTCGATATAAAACTAATAGTTCTATAAAGTAGAATACAACTCGATATAAAACTAATAGTGTTTACACTGTAGCACTGAATGATAGAGTCTAAGAATGATTAGACAAAACTTTACTGTGATATACTCTGTTCGCAAATATATGTAGATGTGTATGACCTTTTTAACAATAATAACTTAGTTCCCAGATATAATTTGTTTTTGTATTGTATAATGCATACAAAGCATGCTTGTTTATGACTAGAAAATCATATTTTTTTTATGTATTTAGGAGTTATGAGTGCCCAATATTATTGACTGCTAATGTAATAATATAGTTTCTCTTATATCAACATGCTCACAGATGTTTTTTTTTTTTTTTTGGTAACCAGATACCTTGAAGACTTTACTTCTCTGACAGCGCTGTACCAACATCAGATGTTTATTGGGCTAATGTTTTACATTAAATATGGGAAAATAACCTCCATGACTACTGATGATGTGGCTGTTTTTCTTTTCTTGAATCCATGGAACGAAGCAGCGGACACTGGAAATATCAGGTATGGTTTACTTGTTTCAACATTTGAACAGGATCTGTTGTCAGCAATTGCACAAAGTTGCATGACTGTTCAAATCTCTGTCTTTAGATCAATGTGCTCAACAATGTGTCCTTGACCTTTACTGTGTATATTTTGATATACTGTCTTGTAAATAATATTAAAAAAATAGGTCAATCTAACCCCCCCTTTCTTTTACTCTCTCAAATTGTTTGTTACCTGCCTCAAAGTCACAGTCACACTGATGGGCCATTAGGGGATGGCCCTTTGTCTCTCAGGTGTGATCACTAAATATTCATGGCTCCCTCGCATAAACATTTTGTATCACAAAACATGTCACATAAAAGTTAAATCACTATAGTAACGGAAGTGGCAGGACACAGGTGATAGGTGAAAAACAACAATGTTTATTAATACACAGGAGTACGTGAATGATGGTGAAGTGATGAACAGGTGATTCATAGCGTCCTTAGACTTCCTTGCTGGAGACAGATGGAGTGTAACTTGAATTCCCTTCTTTGCAGATGAACGGGAGAACAGGAGACACAGGAATGGAGCACACACCTCAGGAGCTTGGAGAGAGCGTGGAGACACAGAACATAACAGAGAAACACAGGAGGTAAGTCGTACAGGTAAGTAAACAGAATGCTGACAGGAGTCAGAGAGCCATCTTCCATACTACGTACGTATTCGTTTACGAGACCGGACCATGATGGTCACTGAGGTGTGTGCTTTTGTGCTAGTTGGTGATGAGGTAATTGGATGAATTACAGGTGCAGGTGATCAGAGCACAGGTGAAAGTGATTGAGGTGT
>JAFVLL020044008.1:0-10471 GCA_021397915.2 Tor tambroides | reverse complement strand
TCCCATTCTTTTTGTTGTTCAACACAAAAGGTTCGGAGCATAGATTTGAGAGTCTGATGAAACCGTTCGATGGCACCTTGGGACTGAGGGTGATATGCACTAGATACCTGATGTTTGATGTTTAATTTCTTTATTACTTTGGCGAACACTTGAGACATGAAATTTGTTCCTTGATCGGATTGAATATATTTAGGCACCCCAAAAGTAGTGCAAAATTTGACGATCGCCTTAACAATTGCATGAGCTTTAAGTGAACGCAAAGGTATCGCTTCAGGATACCTAGTCGACGCACACATCAGAGTTAACAAGTAGGAATTTCCAGATTTAGTTTTGGGCAATGGCCCAACACAATCAACCAAAATGCGCTCAAACGGTTCACCAATCACTGGTATCGGCCTCAATGGGGCCAGGGGAATAACTTGATTGGGCTTGCCAGATAACTGACATGCATGACAAGACTTACAGAATTTGGAAACATCAGATTTAATTGAAGGCCAAAAAAAATGTTTCAACAGACTATCATAAGTTTTTCTAACACCTACATGACCAGCAAGTTCATGGTCATGTGCTACACTCAAAACCTGCTCTCGAAAAGGTTTTGGAACGACAACTTGAAAAACGGTACCCCAATCATCGGTGACATGACGTGGAGACCACTTACGCATAAGGACGCCATCATTAAAGTAGTAGGCAACTGGATACTCTGGCAAAACGCTCAGCTCGACAGCAGCTGCAACACAAGGACACAGAGTTTGATCGGCACCTTGTGCCTCAATTAACGTGGTTTTTCCGAATGGCAAATCAATACTAGGAAGTGCACACATTTTTACTTCAACTGAATCAACTTTTTCCTCTGTCTCAGCCAAATTGTCAGCACACAAAAAGGTTTTTGACAGATCTACAGTGTCTTTTAATTTTTGAGCCTGAGCTCGGGTCACCACGCAAGTGTTAAACACATTAGGAAACTCTTCCTGTAAAGCATCTTCATGTACCTCAGGCACATCTATAACCTCAGGTAAACAAAAAACTTTGTTACCTGCTAGATCATTTCCCAGTATGAGCGCTACACCTTTAACAGGCAACTCAGCCCGAACTGCCAATTTAACTGCCCCAGAGATAATTCCAGACCGCAAATAGACATTGTGTAAAGGAACTTTAACTACAGAAAGGTCAATGCCTTGCACTAGTACACTGGAACCACAGCTGGACTTTTCAGAAAATGGCAGCACACTCTCTAAGATTATGGACTGACAGGCGCCAGTATCACGAAGGATGCGAACACTTTTTGTTTCAGAATCTGCTTCACTAAATGCCACAACACCGTCAAAAATAAATGGCTCAAACGCAGATTCAGTGGTTGTATCCAGAGTTGCTGACTCGGGAGCAAAAATGGGACGCTCAGCTAATGCAACGCTTTTATAAGTGTTTGCTTTCTTGCCAGCTTTACGTTTCAAAGTGGGACAGGTAGCGATGAGGTGCCCTACCTCATGACAATAAAAACACTCACGATTTTCCACACTTAAAACACTTGAAACGTTCTTTGGTACTGTCGAGGAATCTTTAAGATTACGGACACGATCAGAAACATTACGCTTTACGGGCGATGGAAACACTACTTTATGGGTAAGCACAAACTCATCCGCAAAGACAGCGGCCTCAGAAAGGGAAGACACTTTCTGTTCATTCAAGTATATCACGATTTTCTCAGGTAAACAATTCTTAAACTCTTCTAACAACATTAACTCTTTTAACTGTTCGAACGTGACAACTTTATTTGCAGTGCACCACTTCTCAAACAAATTGGCTTTGTCTCTTGCGAATTCAACGAATGTTTGACTAGGGGTTTTCACATGATTTCGGAATTTCTGACGGTATGCCTCGGGAACCAGCTCGTAAGCGCGCAACACGGCATTTTTCATTACCTCATAATTCAGACTCTGTTCAAGCGTTAAAGCGGAACAGACTTCCTGCGCTTTCCCGACGAGTTTACATTGTAACAGGAGCGGCCAAATAGTCTGCGGCCACTTCAAAGTAGCAGCGATGCGTTCAAATACAGTAAAATACGTATCGACTTCACTCTCACGAAACAGTGGAACTAATGCAATTTGTCTGCTGATATCAAATTCAGGTTTACTTACTTGTAAGGCGCGTCGCGGTGCAGGAATAGGGCTCGGAGTGGAAGCATTTACAGGTGGTGACACAGGCACACTCACGCTGGGCGCATCAGAGGCTGAGGGGTGAACAGATTGCTTAGTTTTTAGCTCCAAGTCCAGCTCCTTGAGCCTGATCGCTCGCTGGGTTTCAAGATCAACTGTGCGCACATGCAACAGTTGACTCTGATATTGCTGTTTGCTCAACTCCAACTCCAGCTCTTTCAATCTGATCGCCAGCAAAGGATTACTAGGCGAAGGAATGTTAGCGGGATCCATGCTAGTCAACTCCGCGGGATTGGGTTCCGCCCCCTCCCCTACGGAAGCCGACACTTGATCTGCAACACCCGCCTCACCTTCACCTTCCTCAAACAAAACTCCACGTTCGACCAAATGCTTATAAACCACGTTCTTAATGTCCTGTTTCCTAGCACCACGAGTAACCTGGATTTGATATAAATCCGCGATTGATAACAAATCCTCTTTGCGGCAAATATTCAACTGATATACTGAAGGTTCGATCGCGAACTTATCTAATTCAAATCTTAAAGCCATTCCTAATTCCCTCCACCTTAAATTGAAAACCACAAGGCAAACAAACAAACACAAAGCCAATTTCATGAGTTTCTTATGTCTCGTTCACGCGACGATACAACGCCAATTAGTTTTGGAAAAAACTTTGGGACGAGCCCCCAATTTTTGTTACGACCTCTAGGGGTTAGCCGTAACAGAAAAAGGAAACGTAGATCACACCAGAGAGATGCCAAATAAAGAATTTTATTTATTGTAAACGGGAATCTCTTCAGGGGCAGACAAGGCCAAAACAATAAACAAAACGAACTTCCTTTTGATAACTAAATAAGCTCAAACGAAAATAAAGAAAACAAAATACAGACCAACTTCCCTACCTCCCTCAACCATAAACAAAGTGAAAAACATACATAAATAAAATGGCGTCTAACCCCCTACATCCCTTAATTTGGCAAACGTGTATTTAACAAGAATATTTACAATGTTTCAGGGCGTACACAAAGCAGAATCAGAATCCAAGTCGTAGTCAAATCAGGCAATGTTCAGATAAACGGGAGATATAAAAATTGATCACAGGACAACAAACACTCAACAGGTTTACTACACTCAGAATATCTCTCTCTGGTACGAGATCCACAACAATCAATCAGAATTCTAGCAAACACGACGGCACGAAGTCAACGAGGCTCGAAGGCAGCAGACGAGTGTTTGGGGAGGTCCTTATATCTGGGAAAGGCGCATAGAAGGACCAATCACCACCTCCAGCTGGTTAACAGAGGCCACACCCACCTGGAACACAAACATGTCTACACACCAGAGCAGAGAGAACAAATATATACAAAAACAATTTAGATGCATAGAATCTCTCAAGTTCATAACACAATCAATGCAAACACTACTTTTATTTTAAGAAATGCTGTGTTTATGCTCTCAGAAAATGCTAACACAAAAACCACGGACAACATACTGTATGTGAAAAACATAAATGTAATTTATTTTTTTAAAGCATCACGCTGCTATATATACCATTATCCCCTCCTAACGTTCAAGCTTCATTAAATACACCTCAAGAAGAATGAATCCAGAGACCATGAGAAAATATGGATCTGTGTGTACTGTTGGTGTGGTTTCAGTTTAAAATGAGGAAAGATGTTTTTCCCTCAAAGGCTCCATTCAGGTTTTTTTAAAGATGGATACAATAAATATTACACATGATAATTTCTATTATTTCCCATTTCCTCACTGTGTTATTCTTTCATATTTGCAGCACATTTCTTCACTTAATCTCCAAATTTGGAAAAGTAACTATAAAAGGATGAATTCAAATAAAGCAGGCTGTGCAGAGAGGGACATTTTTAGACATGCCAGAGGCTATAGATCAGGAACTTTTGTAACCCATTCTCTGGTGACTCTTCCAAAGAAAACTATCAAAGCTGTTTGTGCTAGATGCAGAAAAGATTTCATCCTGGCTATCTTTTTGTCAATGGATTTTTATTTTGTCTCTTTGGACCGCAGATGTTCTCTTAATAGACCAAATCTAACAGCTCAGAATCTGTATCTTTGTCAGACATGTATTAGTGCGACCTTAGCTGTCTTGGTGGTCTATGCCTAATGTTTTCTTTAATACAAAGGGATTTAAAAGGACTTTTGCACTGAGTACTGTGAGATCAAACTTTGACCATTCAGTCCATTTTAACCCTCAGAAGAGAGGAATTCCTTAAAAGGTCTTCATAAATATTACTTCAGAATGCTTCATTTTGCAGTAACAGCTGATTTGCTCAATTTGCAATTGGGACCAGGTTATATCAGCTGTCCAGGCATAACCTGAACCATGTTCAAATCTGACATTTTCAAGTTTTGTCTCACTACAGGCATTACAAAACAGTATTATAATTATGCAAATACAGTGTATCTGTCTGCTGTGCAATCCAAACAGTCCTCAGATTATTTTCAGCACAAAATGTTTTCATACTCATAACTTCTTCAAAGCTGTTATATATTGGATATACAGTATATTTACAATGCTAGTTGTTAAAATATTTTTCACAAATTTCTTATTATGTTAAGAAGTTTTTTTTTCTGATTTTCAACGTGTTGTTATGCAGTTGCTACCTTTCCTTTTAACCACACGCTCTCTCTTAACTCTAAAACCCCACCCTCCAAAGACACACTAGCCAATCCCAAAGCATAAAATGTAGATTGTGTTCTCTCATTGGCTAAAAAAGCGCGGGCCATTGTTGTTATTGTGAATTCGCGCCCTCTAGTGGACGACTTGAAATCTTCGCCACATTTTCTTATTGAACCGGACCCCCTTCCTGAGAATGATTGAGCGCGGGCTAAGGTGATAACATATTAAATTATGCATTACTTCGACTTAATGGGAGAACCATATCCAATATGAGCATGGCGCGAGGAAGCCTCTCTTTGTGATAGATGTCACTTACTGTCACTCATACAAAAAGTTACTCACACGCTTGAAGACATTGCCATGAAAACTGATACGCCGTTTCTCGTCAGGCTACTCAACCCAGGTCAAGTGATCACGTAAAAGTGCAGTAATTCTATCTTAGGCTGCTCCTAAATAAAAAAGAGGCGGGGACAATGAGGCGGAATTTACTTCTTCAAGAAGCTTTTTAACAGTTCACGGCGTGCTGTTGCCATAGAGACACACAGCGAGCACAGAGAGAGAGACATGCTTGGAAACAATGTAACATTTGCTTAACATAGTGTGGATTTCAGAACCCAAATCAGGTAAGGGAATCTGATTGTTGTTTGACACTGAAAGTAGTCTTGTGAAACGTGTTTATCAGATATACAGCTATTGTTACCACATTAAAAATCTCCAACTTAAACCGTAAGGTGCAAAAAAAAAAAAAAAAACCTTAGGAAAATCGGGTCCCCAAATTATCACATGGTCGAAAAAATATTTTTTATTGAATATTCATGGAGGAACATTATTTGCATAAAAAGAAATGTGTTTGTTATGAAAAATCATGTACATATTAAAGTTAAAGGGCATCAGACGCTTGGGTAAGTCGTCACATTTAATAAAATGCTCATAATCAGATAACAGTTACTTTTTTATGGATTACATGATTATATACTCACACAATGGAAGTAAATTATTCATAATTTACTGTTTCATATACTGTTCTTTTTTCTTTTTTTAATTTTCCTTTCTCAAGGAACCTCTTTCAGCCATGTTGTGCCCTACTATTGCACCTTGATTAAAATTTTAAGTGAAATGCATTTAAAACGGGAAAGAAAACGAGGGGAAAAAACCCTACAAATGCTACCGTAACTTCTTTTTTAGATTTTTAGGTTCATGATGTCATGCACCCTGGCCAAGGGAAGGCTTGAAGTTTTGCAGATCTATCGGCTACTGCAGCGCGTCCAGGATGGAGATAAGCTGTACATAGAGAAATTAATCAGCATGGGTGTTCGTGACCTCATAAATCTCACTGAGCCATGCGAGGGGAACGGTGTCCTGCACCTGGCATCGGTGGGCAACAAACCCGACATGCTGGAGTTCCTCATAGCTCAAGGTGCCCATCCAGACGTGCAGGACAGGAGGGGGCGGACACCCCTGATGCTGGCCGCAGAGCTTGGATATGACAGTATCGTGTCTCTACTGGCCAAGAACAACACAGACATGAAACTTGTAGACAAAGAGGGGAAAGGTAATTTTTTATAATTTTATTTTATAATATAGTTTAACTGCCACTTTTTATCCATTGCTGTCCATATAAATATGCACGCAAGTGTTATAAGCTTCTGTCAGTGCTGGGTTTGATATCAATGTACTGTATAGACTTTATCTGTGAATACTCAATTTTATTTATCAATATACAATATTTCTCTTTCTCTCTAGGGTTAGATATTAATAAGGCTTCCAGTATTTGACACCTTACCAACAATTATTCTTCATAAGACAATTTGACAGCAATCACATAGTCAACAGGGATCATCAATGGCTGGCAGCATCCTGCCATTTTGGAGATTTACTGTATGCAGATCTAATTACAGATCAGGGCACGTCCAGTAAAACTAGTGTGTAAACTGATCTGAGTAATCCGTACTCTGGCTTCTCTCCCAGGCTTGCTCTTCTACTGCATCCACCCTACAAAAAGGCACATGCGCTGCCTCCAGGTGGCCCTTAACGGCAATGCGGATGTCAACAATGTTTCAGAAACTGGGATGCCAGTGTTCCTGCTGGCCTGCGAACAAGCTCAGGACTGTGAAGGAATGTGTCTCAGTATCCTAGAGAGAGGAGCAGACCCCAATGCTACAAATCAGGTTTGCAAATGTTGGATAATTGATAAATGAACTCCAAAATTGAATGTGTAGAATACTTCAAATCTTGTATATTTGAAGTGTCTGTGTATATATATTTGTATACACACACACACAGCCACACGTTTTACTTTAAAGTATATTTAAAACCATTTTTAAGTAATTAAAAGAAGCTTTTACATTTTACCTACATTTGATTTTGCAACTTAAACTGATCTTCAGATGACATCCTTCAAAGCACTTTGAGCTCACAAATCATGACAATTACATCAACTAAGTAAACTCAAGACTGCTGATGGGTCGGGTGTTTGTATATTGATTTTGTCTGTATGATATCCCAGGAAACTGGTCGGACAGCTCTGATGGAGGCCACCAGAGCAGGAGCAATAGATCTTGTGAGAGCCATTCTCAAGAAAGGAGGAAACGTCAATGCCTTAGATAAGAAGCAATTCCATGCAGCTCACTTTGCGGCTGAAAGAGGCTTCTTTGAAGTGAGCATCACTTCTGTTGTTGTTTGACAGTCATATAAAGAGTGATAAAATTTGCTGTTATTGAATGAAACTTTCCAAGCATTTGGCTATAAGCCTACGTATTTCTCCAAGTGATTATAATTACTGCTTTTTTCCCAGATCATTACGGTGTTGTCTGCATATGCAGCAGACTTTGGAGTGGTAACATCAGAGGGGGATACACCGCTGCACTTCGCTGCCTCTGGTGGCTACACAGATTGCTGCAGGTTTCTAGCTCAAAGAGGTAAATCAGTTTATTTTAAGCCAAACAGAATCATTAAACCTGGGGAGAATGGCTGCTTGTAACTATTTTTTGAACAGATTGCTGTAAATTCTCAATGAAAAAAGGATATCAATAGTAAAACAACTGACTATACCTGAAAACAACAAAATAAGGTATAATTCTCTGTATTTTTTATTATTTTTCTTTATTTTTTGTACATTTACTTTAGTTATATGCACCAAATTTATTCACAAACTTGTAATGTGCAGTGCTCATAAACCGGCTACTGTCAACAAAAGAGAAGCTTTAAGGTCCCACTTTGGTTTTCTTCTGACAATGAAGAAATTAAGTAATTTTATGGTTGTTATTATATTATTTTTCTTAAATACTTGATTTTATATTATTATAATATTTCTTATTTTGTTTAAAAAAAAAAGATTTAGTAATAATAATAATAATAATAATAATAATTAAAAATGTGCAACCCTCCCAAAAATTAGGAGCGCAATATTTATTAGAAAAATCACAATTAGATTTTCCCCAAATCCTGCAGCCCTACCATAAAAGCAGTCATGCTTCTTGTTATGGAACAAGCTGAACTTGATTTGAAATATTATATTTGATGCCTTGAAGATTCAAATTCCTACTTTAGGATGCAATCCCAAACTGAAGAACCAAGAAGGTCTGCTTCCCCGTCAGATCGCTAAGGACTGTGGTCACAAAGCCACCGTCAAAGAGCTTAAGAAGGCTGAACGACTGCATGGAAAGTTCTCAAAAGGAGCAGGTGGCACAAATGAACCATGGGCTCTGACGCTTCACGACTGGTCTCATGAAAATGAGAATGCACTGAGAAGTGCTTTCGAGTCAGCACCAGACGGCTACATGGGAATAGAAATGGTGTCCAGAACGACGTTTGTGTCTGTTCTTCAGGACCTTCACACTCCTCTAGATGATAAACAAATTCATGCTCTTCTGCTTGCTCTCGATAAGAGAAGAGAGGGCTTTATAAATATAAGTGATTTTCTAAAAGGTCTCAAATATCTTCCAAAGACATGTGTTATGGCTTCTTATGGGCCTAAGAAGAAGAAGGCAACCAAGGCAGGAAAGACCAAAAAGACTAAGTTCAGTGCACCTATGCCCATCTGCACTGTCCCGCCTGATCTCATTCATCGGCGTGATGATGGTGGGCCACCGCATTTTATGATTGAAAGTTACCAGCATGCTACAGACACCCACAGATATGATCGGGACCATCGACCAAGACATCCTATCGAAGATGATACGGCATGGTACATCGATGAGCCCGAAAAGATATACATAAATATGAACTACTGTGTTAAAACAGGAGATATAGAGTCTCTCAGGCTGGCACTCAGCCAAAAGATTCCTGTAGATGTGAAAGATCGCTTCTACAAGACACCACTCATGGCTGCATGCGCAAGTGGGAACTACGAAGTGGCAAAGTTCCTTCTTGATAATGGGTAAGTTTAATGTACTTATAAGAATTGACTTAAAAGGACAGCTAGTTCACCCAAAAATGGTGATTTACTCACCTTATTGTCATTCCAAATCTGTATGATTTTTTTTTTTCTGCAGAAGATATTTTGAAGAATGTTGGTAACCAAACAGTTTTGGTTCCCATTGACTTAGAAATCAAGGGGAAACGATTAATTAATCAAACGATAATCTCACCGCAGGGCTGATGTGAATGCATGTGATCAGTTCAGCTGGACACCTCTACACCACGCCTGTCATGCAGGACAGCTGGACATCATACAGTTACTGCTGGAGGCGGGAGCTTCTGTGGACCCGCCCTCCCTGAATGGAGCCACTCCCCTAATGAGAGCCATCGAGAGCTGTAGGCCGTCCTGTGTGGAGTATCTCATCAAAGCTGGGGCCAAGGTCAATGCAGCAAATAAGACAGGTACAGTTCCCTTTCTAGCAAAGAACTATTATAATACAACTTCAGCATCTTGATAGATCATAAATCTATTCAAGTGTGCAAACCATGAACACCTTTTCTGTTTCATAACCATCTCAGTGCAGACTGTTTTTACGTCATTCCCACAATGCCACCTCATCTTTGCTGGAGGAATCTTATGAACACCCCTGATTTACAGTGCATTAAATCTCTGAGATCAACTTTGGCTCTGCTGTCATTTGAGTCAGGAACTTTTCATCTTTTAATTGCAGAGCAAAACTGCTTGGACGTTGCCCACGCTTATGCAGACTTCAGGGTGGTGGATTTGATCCAGGCTAAGATTAATACGCTACCCAGACCTAAGGAGAATAAAAAGCCACAGCCTGTCAGAGTCCACCGCAAACTAACGCCAGCCTCAACCCCTGGCTCTACAAAAGAAAAGGTAGAACAAGTGTACTGTATGTGACTCAACATATTTATTCAACATATCGACGAGCCAAAAAATTCCTGACAAAATCAAGCCCCGCGCTTCATCTTTTCTTCATTGAGAAGCTATTTTACTTAGCTATACATTACAGTATTGAATAAAATCTTAAAACATAATATGAGACCATGGATAAATATTATTTCTCTGTACATATAATTTAAAGATTCAAGTTTTTTGGTTTGATTCAATACTACAGTAGTCCTGGACTTTATACTGACACCAATGGCATGGATAAACAGCATCAAAAAATAAATTTATTCTGCCACCAGAAGTGTCTCATAGTTGTGGGTTATCGATGCAATATCAATATTCATTCTTATGTAGAAACTTGTTTTTTACATTGGTGTTTTTTTCCTT
>JAFVLL020044006.1:7500-29848 GCA_021397915.2 Tor tambroides | reverse complement strand
ATTCAGTGGGGGTGATATGAACGAAAATTAGTTTTTTGGGGTGAACTATTACTATAAAAATCAGATGCTGTAGCACATCTACCATCAGGGGACTAACAAGGCTAACCAGCAAAACCTTGACCCCTTGAGAGGTGAGTCTCAGAGGTGTGAAGCAAAACAGTAGGACTGTATTGTATATATTAATCCATTACTCTAAGGAACAGTGTAGTCTCATAGTTTACAAGCCTGTTTACGCTTATCTCCCTCCTGAGGCTGAAAGGGCCCAGATGGGTTGTAGTACACAGAGAGCGCGAGAGAAATAAGCTCTACAGTGGTGTCGTGAGAAAAGTTATTTTTTCCCTCGATAACCTGATCAGAGCTCGCTGTCTTAAGGGTAAATGGATGTGGGAGATAAATTGGCCTGCTATCCTTACAAACTCCATTTAAGAATAGTTCACCAATTCACTGACTGAGACAATACTACTACTTGTCTCTCGTGACAAGATTTTTTGAATCAGTGCCTTCCGTTCTGGTAGTCCATCTGTTTTATTGCTCTTTTGTAGATGGGTTTCGTGTAAGCTTTAAATCATCACATCCGCTCACTCGCTTAGTGAGGATGTCTTTGATCAAATGAGATGACTTTAGTGGGCATTGTTTTAGTTGGTTATTGACAAATTATCATGTCATGTTTTAATACAGCATGCTATCTGGCAATTTTCAGCTTTGTATCATTGTATTACATATCTCAGAGGACTAAGATTATGTCTGGTTTATTTTCATTGTCAGTAGTCTTGTGGGTATTGTGCAAAGTTTTAATCTGTTTTAGTCACTTCAGTTTTCAGTGCAGTCCATCCGCTGAGTCACACTGATTCTCCATTTGGAGCTTTCTACAAATTTGATGCCAGGATAAATACTTAAAGGAGTAGCTCACCCAAAATGAAAATTTGCTGAAAAAAAATTTACAATTCAAGATGTAGATGAGTTTGTTTCTTTATGGGAACAGATTTAGAGAAATTTACAATTACATCACTTGCTCACCAATAGATGCAGTGAATGGGTGCCGTCAGAATGAGAGTCAAAACAGCTGATAAAAACATCACAGTATTCCACAAGTAATCCACTTGACTCCAGTCCATCAATTAACTTTTTGTGAAGTGAAAAGCTGTGTGTTTGTAAGAAACAAATCCATCATAAAGACATTTTGGTAACACTTTACAATAAGGTTGTATTAATTAACGTTAGTTAATGCATTAGTTAACATGAAATAATAATGAACAACGCATCTGTTCAGCATTAATGTAACGTACAAGACAGAGGCGTGCAGATCCATTTGCAGGTTTTATTGAACACAGGTGAAAACAACAGAGTCAATACTTAGGGCTAGGCAGAGGCAGAAACGATATCCAGGCTGAGGTCGGGTCAGGCAGAAAACGGTCATAAACGAGATACAGTCCAAGGTCAAGGAAGCCAAACAGGAAACTAGACTAGGAACCGGGAAACAGGAAAAAGTGCACGGAAATGACAGACTAGCAAATCAAGACTTCGCCCCGAATAGACAGTGCGAATGGTTTTTTTATTCAGGTCCGTAAATGTAGTGCAGGTGTGAATGTTTATGAGCTGCAGGTGTAACTGTGAGATTGGGTGATTAGCAAAGGCAGTGCCAGCTGGGGAATGTAGTTCGAGGTGTAGTGCAATGTCCTTATGCTGCGAGAGCGACCTCGTGTGGCTGATGAGTGGAAGGTCCTGGGCTGGATCATGACACTTAATCTTTGTTCATGATAACTTATTCATATACTAATGTGTTAGCTAATGCATTAGTTAACATGATCTAACAATTAACAACTCCACTGTTCAGGATTACTTAATGTTTTTTTTTTTTTTTTAAATGTTAACTTGCATATTTACTAATGCATCTCTTTACATTAGCAGATTAACTAGTTAACGCTGTGGTTAATGCATTAGATAAAATGAACTAAAAATGAACAACACATCTCTTCAGCATTACTTAATCTTTGCTCATGTTAACTTATTCATATACTAATGCTTCTCTTCACATTAACAACTTAATTAGTTAACGATGGTTAATGCATTAGTTAAAGTAAAAATGAACAACGCATCTGTTCAGCATTATTTAATCTTTGCTCATGTTAACTTATTCATATACTAATGTGTTAGTTCATGCATTAGTTAACATGAACTAACAATTAACTATGCCTGTAAATAGCTTTATTTAATAAGCTTTTTTAATTATACTACATATATACACATAAGTTTATGTAGCAGCTAACACACACAATGGATAAACAATACTAACTTTCCATTTGGGCACTGATTTGGGCTATTGGTAAACTTGGAAACCATCTAAACATCAATGGATAATGTTTCTCATGTTTGTAGACTGTTTATTAACATGACTTACCACTAACAAAGCATTTATTAAGGGAATTTGTGAACCTTATTGTAAAGTGTACACTAGTCCAACATGAACTAACGTTTAACGTTTAAACGTTTAACCAACATTTTGTAGACATGCTCGTTAACATGAGCAAACATTAAGTAATGCTGAACAGATGCGTTGTTCATTTTTAGTTCATGTTAACTAATGCATTAACCACAACATTAACTAATTAATGTGTTAATATAAACAGATGCATTAGTGAAAGTATAAGTTAACATTAACAAAACATTAAGTAATCCTGAACAGTGGACTTGTTCATTGTTAGTTCATGTTACTAATGCATTAACTAATGCATTAGTATATGAATAAGTTAACATGAACAAAGATTAAGTAATGCTGAACAGATGCCTTGTTCATTGTTAGAACATGTTAACTAACGCATTAACCAACGTTAATTAATACAACCTTATTGTAAAGTGTTACCGACATTTTTAAATTCAAACTGTTTCTTCAGGCTAAACTATGAGTCCTCTATCCATAATTCTACATGCATGCATTTATTCATTCATTCATGCATTCATTCATTCATTGATTGACTGATATAAAGCTAAATTTCTGTTTTGTTGAAGAAACAAGCTCATCTACACATTGCATGGCCTGAGGGTGAGTACATTTATAATAATAATAATAATAATAATAATAATAATTTTTTGGGTGAACTGTTTCTTTAAAAGGTAATTGGTTAAAGAAGAAAAAAAGTCTAAAATTAAACAATAAACACAAAAGATTGCAAGTGCAGTCACTTGGCTGCTTGTTGGTGCAGCGGTGTGAAACTGCTAATAAGTGTGATAGGGCCCAAGTCCTAAAGGAGCAAGCTCAATAAGTATAATATGTAATTAAATATTTCTATAATTTATTTATTCTAGTATTTGTCACGTGTTAAACACGAGTAAACACATTAAAGGATATAATAGTTTGGTCAAATGTCAGAGCAAATAATTGTGGGCAGCACTTCGACATGTTTTCATATCATATGTGAAATGGGAAATCTTCTTTTCTCTGTACTGTCTTTTCCTGTCCCAATAAATGTTAAAATGAAAATAAATCTTAAAAAAAATAACATTTTGGCTGGTTGGGGAGATTGTGTATGGCTCCCACAGGTCCCCTTCTTAGGGACATCCCTTAGATTCTAAGAGTTACTGTTCATGACTTAATTTCTGCATATTTTCATTGTTTTATCCTTAGACTGATAAATGTGTAATGTCATTGTTTTGCATTTTGGTGATAAAAGATAAAGAGTAAAGCTATTCTCTCTCTGTGTGTGTGTGTGTGTGTGTGTGTCTACGAGGATGCATTTCTATTGAAAGAGTAGAAGTGAAAGTAATATAAATGTAAATTTCTCTAGAAATGTATGCTTACAATTCATTGGTGCAAATAAACAAACATAATTTTTTCAAAACTCAGCGAGTCAGATGTCAACCATCAATCAGTCATATTGTCACGACTTGCTACTGTGAGGAGACGAAGGAGATCCAGAACAATAATAATCTTTAATGAAACCAAAATAAGGGGCGCCTTGGAGGCTGGTGCAGGACAGAGACAAGTAAAGTGGATCAGGCAGTTCAGGAGGCCATAGCGGAGCAGGCAGTTCAGGAGGCCATAGCGGAGCAGGCCGTTCAGGGGGCCATAGTGGAGCAGGCGGAGGGAGGAGCCATGGTGGAGAAAGGGTTGACAACTCCAGGGTGCCAACCAATGGCGGCGGAGCAGGTGGTGGAGGAGCCCGAGGTGGAGACAGAGAGCCGATGTGCCAGGGTGACAGGGAGGATCCGCAGGGCCAAGGCGGAGCAGATGGCGCAGGCGAGCGAGGCGGAGGTGGGGATCCAGAAGACTGCGGTGGAGCCGGAGCGACAGAGGACCAAGGTGGAGCCGAAGGGAAGGAGGAGCCTGAAGGAGCCGGAGCGACAGAGGACCAAGGTGGAGCCGAAGGGAAGGAGGAGCCTGAAGGACCCGGAGGGACAGAGGGATGAGGTGCAGCCGGAGGAGTGGAGTCCCGAGGTGCAGGATGGTCGACAACAGACCAAGGCGGAGCCGAAGGGACGAGGGAGCTCGGTGGAGCCATGACAACGATGGAGGATGGCAGACCCGCGGAGCTCGCACCGTACAAATGGTGGGCTGAGGGCAAGCAGAGGGGCTGCCAGACGACAGAGGTGGAGGAGGCAGAAGCGGGTGAGCGAGCGGATGGCCACCGGGTGGGCCTCCGGGCTTTCAGGGCTGGTGTGTGCTGCCCACACACACACCAAATTGTGATTCTCAGCATGGGGAGCACGACTGACAGGGGATCTACAGGGCTGCACACGGGGACACAATCTTTCTCTGAGCAGGACGTGGAAACAGGAGCCCTCTCCGAGGGAGGTAAACTTAACGGCGAGAGGATCCATAACAACGGGGAGGAAAAAAAAAGACGGGGAGAAGGGGCACCGCTTACTCTCTTGTTGGGTCCAGTGTTCTGTCACGACTTGCTACTGTGTGGAGACAAAGGAGATCCAGAACAATAATAATCTTTAATGAAACCAAAATAACAGGGAAAACACACGTAGCACACAGAGTAGACGTTCAAATCTTGTCGTCGTATACTTGATTTATGTTCGTTAATTCGTAATTTCAACTGACGCGATGATTTTCCTATATATATATATATATATATATATATATATATATATATATATATATATATCTTTTGACAGGGACATTTTAACATATAGATCACATTACGAGTTGAACAGGTAATACAAGATGTAATTTTAAAACATTTCCGTTTTACTGGACTCATAAACTCTTTACACTTCACCAAATTCCGGCATGCAGCACAGTTTCTGCATGAGAAACAGCCTTGTATATATGCAGTCTTTTTCTCCTTACTACATCTGAATTTACCATCATATCTGATAGATTCTGATCTTTTAAAAGTGAATACGGCTATATTTAAATGTATCATTTGGTGATCTATCAGATGATAATATGTGCCAATATTTATAAATGATCGATTTTATTGTATTACTATGCTCATTGTATGTCAATGAACAATTAACTGAAAAATGTCTTTGTTTCATTGTTTATTTATTTTCAAAAGATCATGTCTATTCAATTTGTTCACCTTGTCCAATGCATTATTTTAAATCAACTTTGTGGATACCCTTAGAACGAAATCGTTGAAATAACAGTTTTACCTTTTCCTCGAATTCTTGTTCAGTACTACAGTTACGTTTTAATCTATGTAATTGACTGATCGGTAAACTACGTTTTAAAGGAGCTGGATGATAACTGTCAATAGATAATATTGTGTTTTTATCCATTGGTTTTCGAAATACTGTTGTATGTAATGACTCATTGATCTTTGTTACTTTAACGTCCAAAAAATGTATGGAATCACAACTTTTTTCCATTGTAAACTTAATTGATGGAATTTTCGAATTAATGAACGACACAAATGAATCTAATTCCTGTTCAGAACCTGACCAGATCATAAAACAATCATCTATATAACGCATCCAAACTTTAATTTTTGACTGAAATGGATTATTATTATTATAGACATGATCTTGTTCAAACTTACTCATAAATAAATTTGCATAATTTGGTGCTATTGGAGTGCCCATCGCTGTACCTTGTACTTGCAAATAAAAATCTCTCTCAAATAAAAAATAGTTCTTGGTTAAGACTAAAGTAGTAAGGTCCGCTATATATTGTGATGGTACTCTGCTGTCATCATCTTTACAGTAAAAATTTAGTGCATCCAAACCTGCCTCATGAGGTATATTTGTGTAGAGTGAAGTGACATCGAGTGTTACAAGCCAGTCCATCGTGCTTATGCAAGGAATTTGATTCATTTTATTCAAAAAATCAGTGGTGTCTTTTAAATAGGATGGCAGTTTTTTCACTATTGGTTGAATCAAAGAATCAAGAAATTTAGATATAGTTTCTGTCAATGACCCATTCCCTGAAACAATTGGTCGCATTGGAGGATCTTCTAGTGATTTATGAATTTTTGGTAAAGTGTATAAAACCGGAATCCTAGGATATTCATTTTTTAAAATATTTAAATTCTTGCTCATTAATCCATTTCCTATTTAATCCTATTTGTAAAATTTCATCAGTTTGTTTTTTTATAGGACTCAGTCGGATTCAATACAAGTTTCTTATAAAATGTTTCATCATGTAACGTCTCTTTTATTTTCTCGATGTATGTACTAGTATTCATAACTACAATCCCTCCACCTTTATCTACTCGTTGAATAGTCAATGTTGGATCATTAATTAATGCTGATAATGCTTCTCTTTGCACTCTTGTTAAATTTTGCTTCTTGTGCAATTCATCATGAGGTTCTTGTAATAATTTTTCCACATCGTTTTCTACAAGTCTGCAAAAAGTATTAACTGAATGATTATGAATTACTGGCGTGAAAGTACTTTTCGGTTTAAACTGTTGCACATATGGAGTTTCATTCACATTCGAATTAAAAAAACTTATCAATTTTACATTTCTAAAAAACTTAAATAATTCAACCTTGACCATAAAGGGATTTGAGACATTATATGGTACAAATGACGATTTGTGTAAGCAGTACACATCAAAACATGCATAATAAAAAGCAGTACGTACCATTATCATAGTAATAACGAGTCACAAACGCATCCACTGCTGAAATCCCGGTTTAGTTAGAAAGATAAGGGTCCACAGAACAACATCCCATAGAGCACTTTTAATCCAACGAAACAATAACGTTGTAATATAGATGGTAATTCCTTTGTTTACGTTTCATTTCTTCGGGAGAGTTATTGTCCGTTATGGAATAAATTACGCTCAAAAACAGCATCTTGGTGGGTCTTAGAAATATTCTCAGAAAAATGATTGCAGGAATCTCATTTTTCATGGTATCTTCTTCAAATTTGAAATATAAACTCATGAGACATATGACTTTCAACCCATTACTTTTCTACTTTTCTGGATTGCTCCAGGACTTATTTCATGTATTTGTATATGAAATAAAAAAAAAACATTCAGTGGTAAACATTTTTCTGGCGGCACTTCAGTGTCTATAACTTTATCTTTTGAGAATTATCAACTGGATAATGGATAGTAAAGCCTAGAGTGTCTTCTTTCCAAAGATGCCTAAATTGTGTGTATAAATAATGCTATTGTCAGGAACTATTACCATTTTATTTTAGGTAGGTCATTTTCACCTGTGAGGCCCAAAATGGGGGGTGCTGGCTAACAGGTTAACACTGGATACTAGACATAGGAAAACACTGGGCTTATGTAACTGGAACTAAACAAGGAAAATAAGGAGACACAGCTGAATCAAATGGAACTCAATGGGAACAGGAACAGGAACAGGAAAACCAAATATGGGCATAAGGAATCACGAGGGAACACTAGGAGCACAGTAAAACACAACAACACAGTAGCACAGGGGTGTATTCCAAAAGTAGGTTATGTACATACCAAAAGTGTTTGACATGGGCTGCAAAGAGCATTTCTCAGCCAAGTTCCAAAATCGGGAGGTACTGTAGGATAAGTAACCATAGTAACTTGCTCTCTGAAGATAACCTGCTCCAGAGCAGGTTATGTTCCAGGGTTAGTTCACTTCAGCGCTATCAGCGCACGCGTGTTCTACTGACGAACCTTCAGTGGGCGTGACATATATTACATATATATTGTAATGAATGTGATGTAAAAATGCAATCGCAAGCATGCGGTTTTAGCTTGTTTTTCGATCTCTCATCTTTCAGCTCTTCATCGTGAGTCACGTTTTTGATGGGATTTGTACCCAAGGATTCCACATCATAAGTCCAATTCTGTGCCAGCTGAGCTACAGGGCAAGCTTGTTACATCAGGAAAGCGAAACACATGGAGCTGTAATCATAACTGTGTACGAAAACGATTACAAGTGCTCAATGTTTTACTGCCTCTAGTGTTCATTTCTGTTGGAAACTGCAGTGATACGTGCTTATTGGTTTGTATTTCAGGTCTTGCAAAAAAGTTCCCAGAGTTTTTGTCATGCGACCAGGTAGGTTTTATGAATACTGTGAATTTGGATAGTACTCTTTTCAAACATTTTTTTTGCCTAGTAGAGAAGTATGCCATTTTGGATGCAGCCAAATGTCTTACCAATCAGAACAGCTAAAGCTGCCTGCTTATGGGTCATTTGAAATCTAACTGAAATCAGATACTGGTTATTAAACAACTATCTTTTTTTTTTTTTTTTTGATGAATGTGTTCAGATTTAAATACTTACCTCATGAAAACAATCAGTAGCTAAACATCTATCCATTACAGTCTAATGGAAGGTGAACCTATATGCAAGTGTACTTAACATTCAAAGTAAACATACAGCAAAAGCAACTGATTTTAACATACAAGTTTAAAAAATCTGTGTAAAAAATAGTATTTAAGAAAAAAAAATGAACAAAGTTTTAGTGACTACGATCTGTCCTCTGACTGATGGATTTGGCTCAATTATGCTCTGACTGAAGCGTGAAAATGGTTATCAAATCGGTCAAAATGCAAAAGTCAAAGAAAAAAAAAACATAAGTATAAAATATTTATGCATTTCACTGTAATTTCAAGGTTTGTTTTTCCTACATTGGTATATGGAGATTCATAAAGTTGTTTTGCTTAATTTTAGTTGTATTTTTTCAAGGGTCTCTAAGCAAGCCAAAGTTCATATTATTCTTCCTCACTGTTTATAGAATTCCTATACAGTGTGATCTTTAATTTATTCATTAGCCTTGTGCAGTGGGACATTTCATGCAGTTGCATCAACGAGGTACATCTGACAGTAATTTAGTCTAGGGAGTTGCAGAACATATTGTCAGCAGTTTCTTAGAAGAAAAGGGAAAAAGAAATACCACAAAGCCTTAAATGATGTACCAATGGAAGCTCTGAGGAAACGCCAAGTCTTATCAAACAATGCCACTATCACACTAGTTCAATCCATTTTCAGAAATCTGAGCTTTCCTCCTGAGAGCATATGCAAATTCCAGTGCAGCAAACATGACGCTTTTACTGTAATTGCTGTCAGAGATTTAGCGATCGGATTTATGTCATGCCTAGAGCATAATCAGGTGTTTTCTGTAACCGGTTATGACGAATTCTCAAAGGGGCTAATTACAATGACACAGAAGTGAAGCTGTCATCACTTCATCCAAGGAGCTGCGCTTTTTGTCTAATGTAAATACTGAATCAACCGAAAGGTAAAGGTAAAGGTGAAAATCCTAAATAGTAAATGTGCATATTTTGGGAACACAACAAATAATAATTCCCACATATTGAACATATTTTAATGAATACATTTTAAGAAGCACTTCATCTATTTTTCATTCAAGTCAAGTCTTGCATTCTGTTTTTGTAAATGAAAGACCTTGATTATCCAGTAAATAAATGTTTCAAAACAAACTACATTAAAAATTTAGCCTTTTTGTAGAATGACATGGTCCAGGATAATAATAATAATAAAAACATGAATAATCATCAAGCTAAATTACCAGCAAAAATGCCAGATGCTGACGGAGGAGAAATTCGATTATTACATCGTAACATCTGGCACACGGAGGATCTAATCTCCCAGGCTGGGCGTACATGAAGAATGGGTGTTGTTGTGAGGCTGACATATCCCTAACATTCAGCATCTCAGGAATCACACGGGCCTGCTGCGGTGTTCAACTGGAGGCGGACATCCCGACTGCAGCCTCTGACATCTTTGCAAAGAGAACTAACTTGCTCAATCAGGAGGCTCAGCAACTGAAGATAAATGCTATTCTTTGAAAAGATGAAACAATCTAATATCTACAGCATCTGTAACATGCAGGGGTCCTGGTAGCTCTGCATACAGCTCTATTGCTTCATCTCCTCTGGGACGGCAGACCATTTATTTCTTCTGACCTGGAGAATGAAGCAAGACTTGAGGCAGCAAAAGTTCAGACATAAAATAGTTCAGACATTATGGCTAGTTTAATTTCCATATACTGTATGACACCATAACTTGTCTGCACTGAAAATTTATGCTAGTGCATTTTTATATTAGTCTAATTGAAAATCATGTTTTCTGGTTTTGTTCAAAAATCTTGTTTATCAATCAACACAGAAGAAAAATAATCTGCATATTCCTGTCTTTATTAAGAAAGTTGATATTATCATATTATTATCATATTATGGCTAATTTAGTTTTTGTCTATGGTTAAAAAACAAAACAAAAAATAAATAAATAAAATAAAAACAACATTAGTAACATTTTGCCTGAATTTATACTGAGTATGGTCTTTTTGTCTTTGTGAAATTAAATCTTTTGGATTAATATTCAACTAAAATGTAAGATTTTAACCAAACCATGAATATAATTAGATTAAAAAAGATTGATTATTTATTCATTTATTTAATTATTTATTTATTTGTTTGTTTTAAGTAGTAGTAGTATATTTTTTTCATTTCATTTTTTTTTATTTTTTATATTTGTTAATTTATGTTAATGTATTCAAATGTATATTAAAAGGCAATTAATACATACAATGATTCATGTGGTGCAACTAAGATGGCAGAAACCATGCATAAGGGGAATTGTTATAGTCATTATATATAAACTTTTCTTAAAAATACTAATACTTAAAAATACATGGTAATATAATATAACTAATACGGATTTATTTGTAGTTTGAGTGCTTTTTACTTTTAGTGTTAGAATTACTTTTTTTAAAAAATAGCCGTAGTCCAGTCATTCATCAAAAGAAGAATAGATCAGCTTTAGAAAAGAAGAGCATCCTCATGGGAAATGTTTTGTTTATCCCTGCTGACTGAACACCAATCAATATGCCGCTCAGAACCTATTAGCCTCCCTGAACTGCTTAACACAAACTGACCCCTATTACCCAGTGCAGTCAATGATGTCTGTCACCATAATACTCTTAATGCTATTTTCCATTAGAGTTATCAGGAACATCAACCTGTTGCATAGAGTCAGAAATGTATTCAATCTGCAAAAAGCTAGAACAGCCAAGGCTAGTCTCCCCTTATTTCATTTGTTGCAGGATCGTGACCCAGTTGCATCTCGAAGCTGCAGTGTCTTCAGTTTGTTAACTACAAACTGAAAGAGCTTTGATTAGATCACCACATTCAGTAAAGATGAGTCTTTAGCTGAAGGTGTTGGGTCTGTCTAAGTCTTGTGCTGTGGAAGCAGTGAAAGGGAAATTTGAAGTGATTGCTGAATACTTTTTGGTATTGGTAATAGCCCACCCTGATCCTTGACCTCTAAGACTAATTATATTTAAGCATCTTTTAGAGCAGGCACTATGTGACTTTAAAGTTTCACATTTTTTTGACAAAATGTGGCACTTAAGTGGGTGGTTGGCAGGGTATTGCTAGGTGGTAAATAGGGTGTTCTGTGAGGTTGTCATCACTTCATCCAAGTGTCATTCACTTGGCCATCCAAGGAGTAGATGAGTTTGTTTCTTCATCTAAACAGATTTGGAAAATTTAGCATTACATTTCTTGCTCACCCATGGATCCTCAGCAGTCCAAACAGCTGATAAGAACATCACAATAATCCACAGCACTCTAGTCCATCAGTTATTGTCTTGGGAAGTGTTTGTAAGAAACAAATCCATCATTACGATGTTTTTCACTTTAAACCCAAAACACGAGTTCTCTATCCCAAATATTGCTTTCTCCAGTAAAAAAGTTGTCTGATCTGAATCAGGAGAAAAAGTTGCATAGAACAAGCACCATTTATATTTGAAAACAGTCCAAAACAGTTCTAAACAAATATGTTGGTCGATTTTCATGTGAGAGGACAAACTTGCTGTACTGATTCAGTATCTTCGGTCAGATGAGATGTTGTCAGGCTCAATGTCAATGTCACTATTCTATCTTTATTTTCATAAAACATGGATTATTTTACCAATGTCCTTGCTATGTTTCTACACCTTGATCGTGGTAATTATATTGCTGTCTATGGAGGGTCAGAGAGCTCTCAGAATTCATCAAAAATATCTTAATTTGTGTTCCGAAGATGAACAAAGGTCTTACGGGTTTGGAACGACATGAGGGTGAGTAATTAATGACAGAATTTTCATTTTTGGGTGAACTATCCCTTTAAGTCCACCAAAGTTAATCTACTCGCCTGTCTGATTTGTTTTGTCAGGCAAGATGGTAGATTCACCATTATGACTGGTCAGATCGTCTGTCAGTCAAGCTCTTTGCAAACGGCCAATTGCATGTGCAAATGTGGCGACATACACTGTATGTATGATATTCATTCTATTTAGGAGCAGTTTCCATGTTTCATTAACAGCTCATGGTAGTATTGTGTATTCACCATGGTAACAGTTTTTTCCATAACCCAAAAATGTCATGTTATCACTTTGTGTTATTTTGTATATGTTTAAATGACTGTGGTGGCTCATACCAACTTAATTGTATTAACAAAAATTTGTTTGGGACTGCTATTTAATAGCCTTACTTTATAGGCTGTTCATTCATCAGTATTAGTCATATTCTTACAATTTACTGTATGTGTATGTTAAGTAAAGGGGGACAGTACTGGTGTGTGTGTGTGTGTGTGTGTGTGTGTGTGTGTGTGAGAGTCAACAATTTTTTGTGAAATAAATTTGCTTAGATTTTTTTTGTAAACAAATTAATAAAAAAATGATAACAAATTAAACAAATTATAAAAAAAAACAAAACAAAACAAAAAAAACAGTAAAACGTATTCAGCCAACAACTATTCTATTAATCACATGACTGGCTTTCTTTCAGCCATTTTAGTGCCTAATTTATTGTTGTCAATCTTGAGTTCCATTGGTTAAAAAAAAAAAAAAGCTGATTAAATTATATATTCAGACAATATAATCAGACAATTTTATATACACCATTGCCAGCTTGAGTGCCCATGAACTCCCGTAGAGGGCACTCCACCCCGGACTCTTGCTATTGTTTCCTGGACTTCATTTCCCATGTGTCCCTTGCCCCTCATGTGTTCATGTCATGTGCTACCCTTGTCTGTGTGTTATGTTCTGATTGGTTCCTAGTTTGCATGTGTCATGTGCTGATTGGTTCCCTGGTTGCATGTGTCTTGTTCTCAATAGGCTTGTTTGAGATGAGCAAAATCTGCGCAGAACCGATCACCGGTGATCACCGCGAGATGCATGCCGGTTAGAAAAGTGTCCGAGTTACGTCCGCCTTGCTCTGACGTCATGCTGACGTGTACCAAAAAACTCTCGTGACGGCGAGGCGGCTGTGTCGGATTTTGCAGTCAAGTGCAGTTGCGGTCCACCGACTGCGCTGACCAAACGCATGATGGGAAATGACTGACTGACGACACAGCTTAATGCTCATTGGTGCAGACAACCGTGATGTTGCGTTCTCTTCTAAAATGTTTTTTTTATTTTATCTGATTTCATGTGATTAGGTATTTAAATTCAGCATGAATATTCCCAAACACTATGACAGTGTGATCTCTGTGTGATATATGTGATCATTGTCATATTTCTATAAAATATAAAATACATATTTGTATTAAAGTAAAAATGGATGATAAATACACCTTTCGTATGGAATTAAATAGCAAGCACTTTGAGTGTCTTGTTCATCATTTATTTTCATATAAAGCTACAGAACTGAAATTATATCATGTTTATTAGCAGCACAGCACATGAGTGAGAATAACGTGATATTTGCCTTTGATCTCGTAGGTATCTGTTCCACTTGTTACACTTCGAGAGCTCAGAACTGTCCGTCTTGACTGCGCTTATTTCACTCCTCCCCTCACTGCTGCCGCCTACTCTCGCCTACACTTCAGGCGAGGCGAGGTGCATCTCAAACAAGCCTATTGGTTGGTTTTGTCAAGTGTTCTCCTGGTCTAGTATAAAAGATGCTTACACCCATTTCCTAGTTCCGAGTTTCTGAGTTTTCCTTTCCGTGTTTCCTAGTTTCCCTATGTTTTGACCTTGGACTGTTTCCTAGTTTCTTTATTGATTGCCGCCTGCCCTGACCCTCGCCTGTTTATTGGTATAGTCTTTTGCCTCTGCCTGGATTGTACCGTTTGCTGGTGTTCAACCCTGCCTGTTTTGACCACACCTGAAAATAATGCCTTGCATTTTGATCCTAAAACTCTGTTGTCATGCTCTCCACATAACACAAACACACACACACACACACACACACACACACACACACACACACACATACATATATATATATATATATATATATATGCAAAATTGACTGAATAAATGATGCATGACAAAATATTTGCTCTGACTAAACACAAAAGGTCTGACTAAAACTAAAATAACTGTGTAAAAAAATAATCATACATTACGCAAAGCCTGATTATAACAGTTTAGCACAATCAAAACATGAAGATTAAAACCCCTCAGAGGGGCTGAAGCAAGGCTAAGCTCTTCTCTGATGGAACACCCCTTCTGTCCCTATAAGGAAAAGCATTTTTCTGCCTATTACTTTTACAGCCCAGTCTCACAAAGTTGCTTGGCAATTAGACATTTGGCTTTCTTACTTTTTCTTGTTGCCACATAATAGATGTAGCAATTTTCTTCCACCTCGAAGCCCCCTGACAGAACATTGTAATCAATTTTTTGCTTCCATTCTTCTTGAGCTGCCCAGTTAAGCCCATAGGACAGTCTGGGGGCTTGTCGCAGTGCCCCTCATCGGCATTAGTATGCTAAACTCTGCCGTCCATGCTAATCAAAGTCAACTATGCATTTCTCAACCACAACTCAGTCAAGCCAAGCAAGATCTAGACAAGAGAACAGTTTAAATTCCCATGACCAATGGCTCTCATTATGAGCAGCAGGAATAAGCAAACTGATTAGCTCAAAATTTGTCACGCCTAACTGTTGCAGGCTCCTGGGTATTATGAGGCATTTTGCGCTCCGAACACAACAATTTATTCACTGTGGACATTAATTGTCACCCTCACCCGTCAGCAAAGTTCTCCATCTTGTTTGCTGCCATTGTTTGTGCTCCCATTGCAGTGTTTCTAAGAGCTGTTAACTTGAAAATCATTGTTCATGATAAACAGAAATAAATCAGGTTCTGATAGAAATGACACTATTATATAAGATAAACAAGCCTTTCAGTAAAAAAGAAGAAGAAAATAACTCTGCTAAGAAGTGAAATAAGAATGTTTCCTGGAAAATAAATAAACTGAACAAAACATAATAATATTTAATTCTATAACGATTTGACTGCTGCTGCTTGCATCCTTCAGTCACTGTCAGCGCTGTTTATTTTTATACTGTAATTGGCTGAAATGAATGCTCTCAGTGGATTTACATCACTTTGACGAACAGAAACGTCTCACAAAAGAGGTCTGCCTTGCATTCAAAAAAAATACACTGTCCTCATAAAGATGCTGGAATATTAATAATAATTGTGAAACGATCTAATTGGTTATGTTGGGATGTTTACACCACTGAAATGATGCAACACAAATATCACAGATTTATATTTTAATTGTAAGTGGGGAGCTGGCATGACAAATTTATAGGACGTCCTGTGGTGTGACATGGTATAATTCATCTAAAAATATTTTAAAAAGCATTTTATATTATTATGCATGAAACTTTTATGACCTTATATTCATTTGGATACTACATGGAATATCTGTACTTTTAAAAATTAATTTGTCACGTCTGCAGACACATTCTGCCTCCAGTACTGTTAACAAATCTTCAGTGTATAGCGTGGCTATAACAGACTTCAGGACTAATTTTAGCATAACTGTTAGAGACTTTAACAACTTTATTTTCACCAACAGCTTGAAACAGACATTTTTTGGTTCCTGCCCTGAAAAGAAACCATCTGTACGCAGGGATCAAGAAAATGAGCAGATCCCATACATTATGCATGAAAACATTTTAGATCATTCAGATGAACAAACAGGTTCAAATTCTATTTCACTTTTACAACTATGATACATATCTGAGCACAAGATGTCAATATTAATTTTAGCTTAGTCTTAGTTTAGGTGTTCATAAATGATGCATAGTTATAAGTTGTAAGTTAATGTAAGTTATAAGTATTTTTTTTTACATTATAATAATAATTCATACTATTACTCTTTTAGTGTGTTTTTGATCAAATAAATGCAGCCTTCGAGAATGTAAGACTTTTTCAAAACCATAAATCTTACTGACCCCAAATTTTCAAACAGTATAGTATATATATATATATATATATATATATATATACACACACACACACACACACACACACACACACATATCCACACTAGCTCAATTCAGCTTCATCTAATAAAAACCAGGCCTGTGATAGGATGGTACTGTCCATCACCAATGTAGCTGACATTATTGAAGGTAACTAGGGGACAATCTCATCTTGAACTGTTTCCGAGTGTCTCAGCATCCCCTCGGAGGATTTGGAGCTTTGTGCTATTAATCAATTCAACGAGAAACAAATTGGCTGCATCAGCACATCCGTTCCCCCACAAACCACCAGGCCAACAGAATCCCCAACCAATCAAATCATCCTACCTACCCCATGTAATCCTATACCATTTCAACAATGGCAAGTACAATAGAAACAGAGAAATACATTATCTTGTCCATTAGATAAATTCAAACAAAGATGTTATTAAAGCAATACCTACGTTTTTCCCATGAGGTTGCTTATAGAATAATACTTCAGAAAATGATAATAAGATTGAAAATCTCCTCTTTCAGTCTGGTGAGTCTAGAGCCTGTGATAATAATTGAATTAATGATGTCAACTTCATTTGAATTTCCAGTTTTTGTCATTTAAAATGCATCTATCCTACACAGGAGGCTGTAATATGATGTTAGTTCCTTTAGGTGGGAAATATTAGAAAGAATTCCCTGCCTGAGTATAAATCCAGTCAGGATAATAACTTCAGCGCCTCACCATCAGTCTTTAGTCCTCCTGTATGCACCGTAATTAACTGGCACCCAAAGGGAGAGCACACAAACTCTGCTTTGCAAGTCAATGGGACGGTAATTGTTGCTGGTGAGTTGAGGTCAGGACAGGGAAATAATTCTGTGGCTGTATTTGACTGTACTCATTGCTCAGGGGATCGGAGTTCTACAAAGTGGCCTCTTTTTTCGGAATTGCAATTTAGGCCCGACGCGTACGGATGCATGACCTCCCAGTGAGGAGAAGATCTAATTTGCTTTTTCTGCGTCCTGCTCTCCCGAGACTGTTTAGAAAAGAAAAGGCCTGATTCAATAAAGGCCTTGCAGAAGTTTGTCTTCCACCTAGCGTCGCTAGCATATTAATGCATGGAATATAAATGTGATTGTCTTCCATCCAAAATCAGTGTCAATTAATGGTTACAGAGAGGTACATCTTCGACTGAAACTCAATAGAGTGCAACAGTGACCGCTCACTTGGCTCCAGGAATATTTTTCCCATTCATTTTCTTCATAAGCAATACAAAAGAAACCAACTCATGAACCAAATATAAGCCATGAGCTAAACTACTTCTTATATAAAGCACAACATTATAACCTTAATCAAAGAATCCTGGGGAAAAAATAAATAAATAAAAAAAACAGTTTCCACAAAAATATTCTCAAAAGCATCACAACTGTTTTCAACACTGATAATAATACAATAAATAAATAAATAAATAAATAAATGTTTCCTGAGCATATTAGTTTGATTTCTGAAGAATCATGTGACACTAATGACTGGAGTAATTGCTGCTCAAAATTCAGCATTGCATCACAGGAAGAAATTACATTATAAAATATATTATAAAGAAAACAGTTATTTTAAATTTTAATAATATTTCACTATTTCACACTTTATTTTTTTATCAAAATAAATGCAACCTTTCAAAAAGGAGAGCCTTTCAAAAATATTAAAAGTATAGTTCATCCAAAAATGAAAATTCTTTCACCATTTACTGACTCTCAAATAGTTGAGTTGCTTTATTCTACTGAACACAATAGAAGACATTTTGAGGAATGCTGGTAACCAAACAAATGAAGGTTGCCATTGACTTCCATGGTATTTCCCCCCCTACTATGTAAGTCAATGGCTACCATCAACTCTCATCAAATTTTCTATGTAGAAAGTGAATGGGATTTTTACATTCAGAACTTGACTATTGTCCTCTATTGTCCTCTTGAGATACAATGAGCATCACTGAAAGGTTTGGATGGCATTTCGGTTTTCTAACTTTTTCACTACTTTGGAAAAGACTGGTTACACTTACTTGTATGAGTCTTTAGATATTTGTTTAGAATGGAAGTGAAGAATGGCCATTGGAATCCAAGACACTGAATTTATCTGACAATTTCTGCTGAACTGCCTGAGGATGAAAGGATTTAGAAAGGAGAGAAATCTATTCTAGAAATCTATTGTTGAGTTCATCATCCTTTCAAGCATACCATTTCAAGTCGTTTTAAGTGGAGGCCATCATTTGAATCGAGGCCTGCCTAAAGCGCACTACAATTCAGCCTGACATCCCGCATATTTACTGCGTCCTGCTCAAAGAGGATGTAAAATCAAACTAATGAACTATGATAAGTGGAAAACCCAAATGCTCTCATTTGCCTGACAGAATACAAATGAGAAACTAGTCTTTTATGGTCACAGGAGTGTATAAACAGATTCATAAATCAAGGTTCAATTTTAACCACAGGCTTCTTTATTCCCAGAGGTGAGAATCAAATGTTGTGTGATTATGGGCCAACACTTAATGGATCATCAAAGATACAGTATGTCCTCCATTTGGAAATTCTTACTTTGGATTATTTATTTATTTTTATGTACAACAATCTATTTTTCAAGTATTTACCAGAACATCAGCAATTAGAGAAATGCCTAAAACCAGAGAGATCTTGAAGGCCAAACCAAGGTTTGTCTAATTGTCTTATATCGTTTGAGGTTTTAGGCCAAATGGCTGTTACCAGAACAGAGTGTTCATCATAAAGGCAATACTGGCAGACATGACGAGTGGGCAATGTTCTGAAATTCCCTCGATGAATGGACCCTTTCTTTATACCCAAAAAGAAGGTCAACAAGCTCTTTCTTTTGCTTATAGCTGGCCACATGATTTTCTTATGCGAGAGAAACACTTCTATTTAGGGTAAAAATTCAAAAAATAAAACCAAAAAGTGTATTCATACATATTCATCAACATTTATACAGTCTAAAATTTGCAACTAACAAGAATAGCCAAGCTGCAAAACACATTAAATGGAGCATATGTTGTTTATGAAAACAGAAATTGCCAGAAATGCTTTCCAGACTGAAATATTTTATGGCTTACATAAAGGTACATTATTTGATAAAGAACAGTCAGTGTGTATTGATTGATACACATTTGGAATGCTGTTCATTGACTTCAGCTCGGCATTCAATACAATAATCCCACAACAGCTCATAAATAAACTAAACCTGCTGGGGCTTAACAATTCCCTCTGTAATTGGATCCTGGACTTTCTAACCGGAAGACCTCAGTCAGTCCGTGTCGGCCACAACACCTCCAGCACTACCACACTGAGCACAGGTGCCCCACAAGGCTGTGTGCTCAGCCCGCTGCTCTTCACGCTGCTGACCCACGACTGCACTGCCAAGTTCAGCTCCAACCACATCATCAAGTTCGCTGATGACACAACAGTGGTAGGTCTCATCAGCAACAACGATGAAACGCACTACAGAGAGGAAGTGGCACAGCTGGCTGAATGGTGTGGTGCTAACAACCTGTCCCTCAATGTGGGGAAGACAAAGGAGGTTGTGATGGACTTCAGGAGAAACTCCGTTGACCCTACAGCGGACAGTGAACACGGCTGCAAAGATCATCGGTGCCCCTCTCCCATCCATCATGGACATTTTCCTTGCGCGATGCTCCAGCAAAACCAACAGCATCGTGAAGGACCCCACCCATCCCTCCCACAGTCTCTTCCAGCTCCTACCATCAGGAAGACGGTACCAGAGCATCAGAGCCCGCTCCGCCAGACTGCTCAACAGCTTTTTCCCCCAGGCTGTGAGAGCCCTGAACTCAAACCACCCTGCCCCCCTCTGAAACCCCATGCAAACCCCTACCTCCTGAAACATGGACAACCCCCACCCCCCAACCTTACCACACCAAAGAACAGACTGTATGAAACTTTTCTGTGCAATTCAAGTGTGCTACACACAGGTGAGTGGGCCTGTACAAACCACCTGTAGTAACACACTCTCCTCTATGCGCACTAGACACTTTTCACACACTGCTGTGTATACACAATCCTACAAAAGACTCAGCAATTATATGTATGTTTACATGCTCATGCACAACAAATCATCTTGTACTGTTCCCCAGCCAGCTGCTTGACTCACAATGTTTCTCTCTGCACATGTACAGTATTTATGTGAAGCATTCGTATAGTTTGTATAGTTTGTATTTCTTATTCTTATTTTTTATATTTTATCTTTAGTTTGTATAGGGTAAACCTTTATATATAGTATATTTAGTCAAAATCTGTCAGTAGGTTAGTTGTGTATAGGTTTATAGTGTTTTACTTCATTGTTGTATGTCTGTATTTATGTAGCACCGTGGTCCTGTGAGGCACAACATTTCGTTCCACTGTATGTCCCCACATGTAGCGGAATGACAATAAAGCTCAACTTGACTTGACTTGACTTGATGAGAATGGTCTAATATGTGAAATAATTTACTGGAAAAGACATCATATAAAAGGGTTTAGAAAATATTTTTCTTTATTGCTCTTTAGTGGGGTTCCTCAAACACATTATTAATGCTCATATTGGGTTAGAGATTGAACAAACCCCTAACAATTCCCATTTTACCTGGTGGACAACAAAACAGATATAATAATAATAATAATACTATTCAATATTATGTATTTATATGAAATCATACTATTTTGTCTGAATACATTTAAAACAATTAAAATCAATCATTTTAAAAGCTACAATTGAATTGATGCATCACAATAATATACTGAATAGTATAAAAAATTGATAATTGTTTTGAAAACTGATGAAAGGAAGGAAAAGGAAAGGACGTGACGTGTGGCCAAGTTTGTTTCTTTATTGGAACAGATTTGGAGAAATGTAGCATTACATCACTTGCTCACCAGTGGATCCTCTGCAGTGAATGGGTGCCGTCAGAATGAGAGCACAGACAACTAATACATACATAATACAGAGTACAGAACACTTAGCAACCACATTGTAATGTTTTGACAGCCATCCACAACATCTTAAGACAAGAACCACTTACATTATCTTCAGACAAATGTAAACTCTAGTTTGACTTTCTCCTCCATCATCTTTCCTCTACTCAATCTCTCAGCTAAGTAAATTGTCATTAGCTACTTTTAAATGTGAAAAGTTTTCAAGGTGGAATTTCAGTTTGTTTCATCTCCTCCCTCTCCAGAGAGTTTGTCCTCCAAGTGAATGCCCAATGGGAGACGATAATTACTGTGGTAAAAACAGATTCCACGTAGCTTATATTTATTTTCGAACCATGCAACCACTGTGCTTAGGGAAGATTGAAGAGGTTGCATGATAACCATGATGAAAATGAATGTAACTCACATGCAAATAAGATACGTAGAATCAGCGCTATAGAGATGTCAGTGATGATATGGTTTGTGAAACCAGAGGAACGAGATGATTGCGGTGATTCGGAGGTTGAAGCGGATGGCTTATTGTTTTCTGAGAAACAGCACAGCACACCTGTGCCGCACACACTATGTGTTCAATTAATCATAGCGGCCTGCTGCCAGGTCTCGCCACACACGCAGCCACGAAAGTGATGATAAAAGAAAGAGAGATGAGAGATATCATTTATGATTCCACTGAGCTTCCCACACCTGAGGTTTCCATTTGGAATTGCATGTTTTTCAGTGGACACCTACCACCTCCACCCACTCCATACATATTTATGGATCCAATGTTTTGGT
>JAFVLL020044006.1:0-2500 GCA_021397915.2 Tor tambroides | reverse complement strand
ACATGGCTTTCTAAGCAAGCGGCTCTCTTGTGTGAGACACGAGTGCAACAGTGATAGATGTCCCTATAGAACATGCGATAAATATGCATTCTGTGTGAACGGCTTGGTTTCATTTTTGCCATTGTTCCGGAGAATTCAGTTCCCCTGTTTCCCCCTCACAGTGCATGCACAACTTCAGTACGAAAATCTAAGTGCTAATATAAGTAATAAATAAAGTAATATATTATTCTAATATGGTTATTATATTTATTTTACTGGCATATATAACAGTTATCTGTATAAATTATGAAACTCTATTATGACAAGGTAATGTTTAATTTATTATATCATATATATTTATTACATTTTATATTATCTCACATATGGATTGGCATTTTCTATAATGTATTTATATAATAAAAATACATATCTGATATGACTTAATATATAATTAGCATCAAACAAACAATATAATTCTTATTCTCAAGGATTAAAGATTAAACGGGGGAAAAAAAGAAAAATGATTGCACAACCATCAGTTAGCTGGTGATATGCACTAAACGTGTGAATGACCATTGAACAAAAGAAGAAGAAAGAAACAGCATGGCGTGCTTTTTCTTAGTGTCCGTTTCCATAGTGACTCGTCGATTCGTCGCTCTGTTGAGAATGTCTTGAGTCTTAACTAGGAACATACTCTGTGTTGAATGAACTTACTCTCGGACGCATTTTGGAACCAACATACCTCGAGAGAGCAGGTTTTGGGTTAATCGACCGAAAGTTCAGGGTTTAGCTGATGATAAGTTAACCGTGCTTTCTGGAATACACCCCTGTTCTAATGGGTTCAGCTGGAAAGGCTAACAAAAGCATTAAAATGCAACAACACTTAAATCGTCATCACATCTTGTGTGCCACTGATAAGCTGCGTGACGCACACGTAAAATTCGAATGCAACATTTTTGCATTCGAATGTGGATTTTTATTTTAATTTCGACAAATATTTAAAGTTTGAATTTTTTTTTTTTTTTTGACCGCATAGTAGGTGTTCTCTGCCCTATTCCAGGTTAATTGTCAAAGGATGCGGCTGTAGCTGAGGCTTCCCTAATTAGATCTTTTTGATCTCGCATGACCTGTCTTTTTAATGCAAGTTCACACTACATGACTTTTGGCTGGATTTTGCTTTCCAGATTTCAACGTTGTGTTGTGTAGTGTATTATCAGAGAAAATGATTCGCAGGTCTGTATGCTTCAATCCCACTGACACATAAGGATTTCTCAGAAATATTTGACTAGGGCACAGTGGTATTTCAGAGCCCCAGGAAAAAAGGTCTAGAGGCACCCCTAGTAAATGATATATTTCTATCTAAATGTACTGAAATATCATACACACAAAAAAAGAGTGAATTCCACCCCTCAGACCAAAGCACTAACATATACTTACTCTGAGCTTTCACAGGGGCCCACTGCACCCACACAAATGTTGACAGAAAGGAGGAGAGGACATAGAGAGTTATGAAGTCATTCTGCAATAAGTGTGGAGGGGGAGAGGACCCGATGCATTACAGATAAGAGGATTACAGGCCGAGCTTCCTCTAACTCTTCATTTGAGATTTCAAAGCTCCTTCAATCCTCTTGGGAAGCCTCCATATCGAGGGTGCTAATCTCCAGGGCAAAGTCAAAGGGTAAATTTCAAAGTCTGGGCGCATCTGTCCTGTTATCTTCACCAGGCTACAGATGGTCAAGGTTTCCTTAGCAAGTACAATTCAGGAGGTTAAAAGAGCTGCCGGAGGAAATATAGTTATTCTAAAGAAGAAGTGAAGATTATATGTAAAGCAGAGGTACCATGAACCATTTCACACCTCAGAGCTCTTTAAAGCTGAAGTGTGTAATTTTTCCCATTTTAAAGAACTTTCTATTCCAGCTTAATATGCAGCGACAGCTATAAACAAGCTATTTGTATGCAGATTTCCTCAAAAAAAAAAAAAAAAAAAATTGTTCCACTGTGATTGTGGGTTATCAAAATATTGCTTTGTTTGTTTGCACATTCTGACCAGCCTTTCACAGCAACAGTTCAACCAATGGTGTGAGATTGGGGGCGGGGCTATCTGTTCATCGGGGGTGCGTTTCCCAAAAGCACCTATGGTCGCAAGTTACGTTGTTACCAATAGAGTTCAATGGGACTTACCACCATGGTTAGCTAACTGTACCCTGGTCAGTAGTAAATAATGCAGATATACTGTTTTAATACACATTTCTGGTATTATGGAGAATGGTTAAAAAACCTAATTGTAATAACTTGCTAAGCCTCTGAAAATAACTTTTTTCTTGGATGACGTTACAAATGACTGTTTTTAAGCCACCTCAGTCTATGCTATGTAAAATGAACTTGATCAAATCTATTCAAATTAATCAAATTAGGTCTCAACCTTCATATATATATATATACAGTGCCCTCCACTAATATTGGCACCCTTGGTAAATATGAGCAAAGGTGGCTGAGAAAATAAATCTGCATTGTTTATCTT
>JAFVLL020044005.1:0-13357 GCA_021397915.2 Tor tambroides | reverse complement strand
CATGAATCACAACAACGGTGACAATCAAAACAAAAAAGCTTGAGAATTAAGGATGAGTTTGTATTATGAAGCCACCCATCATGCATTGCAGCATGAAGCTTTTTTGTTTGTTTTGCTCTCCCAGTAATCAAAAAATATCTCATTACATAAAAACAGCTAATATCTCAGCTTTGCTTTACAACACCACATGCAGTGCTACAGAGAGAGAGATCTAACACAGGAGTCAAGGGTCAAGAGCCCAACTAAAGCAAACACTGATCTCCATGATGGTGGCATCATTTTAACCAATAAAACATGCACACCTGATCCTCTGTGATTCTCAATAATAGCAGGTATTCATCACTAATGCACAATCATCATTTAATTAGTCTCTTAATTATCTCATTAACTTTAACTTTTTGAGAACTTGGGATTTGACTTGAGACTTGTCTTGGTCCCACCTCTGCCTATCACACTGCAAAACGGGTAAAGCAGTTCCTCGAAGCAAAGAACATTGAAATAATGAAATGGCCGGCCCAGAGTCCTGATCTAAACCTGATTGAAAATCTCTGGAAAATCCTTGACAACATAGATATGGCTAAGAAACCCACTACAATCACTGAACTATGGAAAAGAGTGGAAGAAGAAGGGACCAAGATCACAGCAAAGCACTGTGAGAAACTAGTGATGTTCTGAGGCTGCAGATGTGCTGAAGTCTTTCAAAGCAAGAGCCTCTACACTTCCTACTCATTTCTGACAGCTGTAACCCTCCAAAGTGTAGTTGTAATCTTCTTTTGTGCTACAGTGGTTACTGTTCTCTAATTTTGATCACTGTGTTTTCCACAAAATAAAGGGTTTAGTTAAAATGCCTGGGTTATTCTGTCAAACATGTCAGTAGAACAGTGGTATACCCACAGCTAATATTCCTTCAAATTATGAGCAATGAAAATTAACAATATTTAAAAAACAAAAAACCATGTAATTATAGTCTGTTAATACATCTACAGTTATAGCAACAAATATGAGGGTAAGAAATGTCTAGATGTTTATGCCTTAACTTATTCAAACATTTTACAAGATTGATCTATACAATTACACATTTACATATATTGATTTTCTTAAATAAATGTCTAATATTAGTTGCATTAGAGCAGTTCAATCAGCAAATGCATGTTTATACTCACACAGAGTCACTACTTCATCACTGAGTATGGTACCATGTTGCCTCCAGGCAACACACTTTATTTTAGGGTTTTTTAATAAAATGAGACACCCATTTAATTGATAAATGCTATCTCAGGGTAGTAGAACTCAAACACTAATCAATGAAAATGCAAAAAAAGTGGTCACATGACCCACAGGGGTCCAGTTTGCTTCCAATTTCAGGACATGTGCAAGTCACATGACTCCCTATTTTCTCCAATGAAAAGTGCATTTATCATCAATTTTCATCCATATAATTGCCTACAAAAAACCTGACCCACCTTCAATAGTAAGTAAAGAAGTATTTTCAAAAACATTACATTATGTATCATCAAATGTATTTTAGGAAATTACAAAAAACTTCATGTTGCCTCAAGGCAACATTGTACCGTAATGGAATCACATGAGGCCATGCAGGCCTGCTAGGTTATAATACAAGTATGATATTTGTAAGGAAAAGAGTTATAATTATTTAACTGTATTTGCATTTTTGCTAAATTTTGCAATGCATTTGTAAAGATAGTGATTCAGATACTATATCTGCACATATTATGATTTTTTCTGTTGAGAGGAATTGCTTTCTCAGCTTTCACAAGCAGTGAGGAGTCATTAGTGAGGAAGGAGATTTTACATGCATGTGCTTGTGTGTGTATGTGCATGCTTGTAAGGATAAGGTGCATATTAGGATAAGGTTATGATGATTTTTAATTTTTTACCTTGAAACAACTGTGATTGTAATGTTTTGATATGATAACTGATATGATGGTTTGGTTATACTTGTGATCCACAATGGTACAATGTTGCCTGAGAGCAATATCTGGATATGAAATTGCATTTTATTAAATATGAGATATGCAATACATTAAAAACTAGATAAAACTAACTGTTCAAGTGTTTGGTTAAAGAAAATGATGTTAACAATAAATATATTTATTTTTTATGCATAAAAATGTCAAATGTTTAAATTTGTCCGTTGTGGTACAATGTTGCCTTGAGGCAACAAACTTTTAAAAAATAAATAAATAAAAAAATAATGAAAATGTTTATTGATATTGTTATAGTGACCAATTTTAAGCAGGAAAAACATCACAAATACTATTTTCCTCATTGATATCAAATTGCGTACTGTAGAGGGGTTAACAGGAGGAGGATTATCCATAGATTTGTCTCCATTCATTGTGACACACAGCTGCGATCTGAAGATGAAGATCTCTGACTCCCCCTCCTGGTGACTCTAAGATATAATAATTCATAAACATCTCTACACTGTATTTAACACAAAAAAATTAGTTCAGATGATCTCTTGGTGTTGTATAAGTCAGTCTATTGTCTCTGATTCTCACCTGGGGTCAGAGGTCACTGCTTCTTTACTGAATTCAGGAGGAAGATGGAAAAGTCACTCTCTTATTCATTTCAGGTTCTCTCTGTTCTCTGTAATGAGACTGATTTGGCAACACAGAGATCATTACATTAATATTAGGTAATTTTAGCAGTTGCCTTAACTCAAAGTGACCCCAGTGAAAATAAATATAACAAAAATGTATTTGAAATACATTTATTTCATGCTGAGTATACTACAAATACATTTACAAATTTATGTAATTAATAAAAATACACTGCACTTGCACTTTTAGTATACTAAACTGGTATACTTTAAGTCTGCTAAACTGGAACAACTAATTTTGTACTTAATGCACTTTAATTAAACAATAAATAAACAATAATATCCTGGCCAGAGGAGAACTGGCCCCCCGACTGAGCCTGGTTTCTCCCAAGGTTTTTTTCTCCATTCTGTCACAGAGGGAGTTTTGGTTCCTTGCCGCTGTCGCCTCTGGCTTGCTCAGTTGGGGACACTTAATTTCTAGCGATTATCGTCAATTTGATTTCACAGATACTAATTAAACTAAACTGAACTAGACAGTGACATCTCTGAATTCAATAATGAAATGCCTTAACTGAAAATTGAGTGTTTAATCTTATTATTATACATTACTGATACTCTATCCGCCAATTTGATACTGTTAAGGGCTTTGACACAATCTGTATTGTTAAAAGCGCTATATAAATAAAGGTGACTTGACTTGACTTTAATTGTGTAGAAGTAGTGCTGAATTCCAACTAAAGATACACTGAAGTATATTTGATTGTGCTAAAGTGGAACTATTGCAAGTATACTTCAGGAACACTTTAAATATATTGCATTTAAAGACTGATATTATTCAAAGATCCCACAATCCTCATCAATAGTGACAAACACATTTTAGGCTTAATATTAAGAAATATGCATTGTGCACAAGAAATACTCCGAATAGTTTCATTATAATTTTTATATCAGGAAGTGTCCAGCAATATGTCAGTAATATGTTAATAGATTTGAACTATACTTAGTATGAAATGTATTTCAAATTTATTAATTTTTTACTAGATAGGGATTTACTGTGCTTTACATCACTTCAGTGGAAATACACTTACATTTTTTATTTACATTTAAATTTAGGTAACGATTACAAAATCCCAGACATTCTTTATAATTTCCTCTCAGATGTTAATTCATGACTGTCGAAGAGATGGACATATCTCTTTAATGATTGTAATGCTGATCAAATGGATTCCGTTAATATTTATATTTAACTTTCACTTTCGATATATCATCTATTTCATGGGCGTCAGTTTTTACTCTCATCTGTTCAATAACAGTGTTTCATATGATCTTATAAAGTTCACTGGACAGTATAATACATTATCGTGACAACATATTAAAGCATGATATCTGAACTTACGGTTATTTACGAATCTTTATGAGGGTTTTTTAACGTCCAGCCTCTTTGAAGTTTAAAAGCACTGAGGTTCACCAGGATGCGCGCATCTCAATCAGCTGGAGTTCAGCTCAGGACACTGATCAGAGTCGGCCACTTTAGGGATCGTCTCCATCTCAAAATCCTTTCAGTGCACTGAAATGTTAGCCTCCTAAAAAGTCCCACAATGCACAGTGAAACCAAGAGAGCATCGATGCTCATTATGAGCTTGTCCAAATACCCACATTTGTGCTCTGTGCACTTGATCACTTATCTACTTACATATGACGCGTTTCCTGTTTTTGGCCTAAATGTTCAAGTGGGCATGAAGACCACACGTGTGTGTTGAACTTTCCATTGCCTGACACACTTAGAGTGTTGTAAAAATGCACGTGTTTACAGAGCTTTGCATTTTAAAATAAACTTCTAAATATCTGTTCAGTAGTTCCTATAACAGACGACACAATAGCAGGGCTGTAAAATACCTGAGAAATTTTACTTTAAACATTAAAGTTAAGAAGTCAAGGGTCAGGAGCCCAACTAAAGCAAGCGCTTGCCTCCATAACGGTGACTTCAAACTTTATTATTTTCAGTAAAACAGTGCTTAGGCTTCCTGGAGACTAAGTGAGGGCTGCCCGTGCAGGGCCAGTGGTAAGGGGCCAATGTTTTGCCAATGAGCAAATTCTCAGGGGCCCTGCGCTGGCAGCCCGTAAAGGGCCAGTGCAGGCTTTGTTTGCAGGGCACTTGTCTTTCTTTGCCCACATTCTCTTTACCTTCACAGCACTTACTTTTACTTTCTGTTTAAACTTTTAAAATGGTATAAAAATTTATTTAAAATGAATTTAAAACAGTTAAGGATAAAGAATGATTATACATAAAATACAGTGCAGTCAGTTCGGACATAGCACAGTGCTCATTCAACAAATGCACAGCTGTTCCTGAGCTCTTGGCAAAAAGTCTTTGATTTATTGTCAGAAAAGATTTAAAGGGGTCATAGATTATGATTTCACCTTTTTAATGATGCTCAAAGTTCAATGTAAAGGGAGAATTTGTCTTTTAGAAAATTTGCTTTTTAAGGCCTACAACAAACAGCTGGTAGAGACTACTTCCTGGTTCACAAACACTGAAATTTACATAAACCCCACCCCCGGGTTTAGGACCTCTGTAGTAGAGTGGTGTTGACATGCCATCAAAGCACTGTTATTTTCACCCAGATTGCAGGCAGTGTTGCCAACTTCTTTCGAAGGAAATAGCTAAAGCCAGTTAGAAAAGTCGCTAAATGTCACTAGATGACGTCATACGCTAATTAGCATAATCATGATGTCATTGCCTCATATTTCCTTTTACATTTGTTTGTCTCTCTGTGCTCACACTATTTTAATGCAACCAAATTCTCAATAAAACTCTTTTCCTTTATGTATTTTACCGTTTTTGTTGTCAGTCAAGGGGATAAATATGAAATAGTGACTGAAACAAAGCCCTTTAAGAATACATAACCAGCTCTCCCTTAGTCTGCACAAAAATCCTAATTTATAATTGAGCCGTCGTCTGATGAAATCAAATAATACACACAAGATAAGACAAGACAAAGCCAATACCTGTGCTGTGATTTCGGTTATATTTGCATGGAAAATTAGAGAAGCCACATAATATCTATTTTAACTGAATGTGCTACTCCTCTCAGCTGCTCGCTGAACAAAGCAGATGCAGAGAAAGAGGTGTGTGCGCGCTGACCTCGCGCCGTTGCGGTAGTACCAGCTATCACAGAGACTCGCTAAGGTTTGTCCAAGAAGTCGCTAGATTTGTCGCTAGTCGCTTTTTTGGAAAAAAGTCGTTGGGGGGTCTGAAAAGTCGCTAAATCTAGCGACAAAGTCGCTAAGTTGGCAACACTGATTGCAGGGCCTCTTTGTTCAGCTTTCCAAGGGACGGTGGACTTAGGGAGCAATGGCTAAAATTCATTTTTAACTCTGTTTTAATTTCAGCTCTTTGTGCTGCACATTTTACAGAGGACAGCTTACTCAATCTACGCAAGTTCAATACTGGATTCACCCAAAAGCTTGTACTGAAATATAAATCAGTTAAAACTATAAAAGCAGAAACTATTGTTTATGGGCCACAACCTGTAAGTATGATTTATTCTTTATTAATGTTTTTTTTTTTTTTTTTTTTTTTCATAAACAGCAGTAGCATTTACAAATAAAGACCTTTTCACACTGAATGTGAAAATCAGTGCAAATGTTCAGCGTAATGACGATCCCTAATGGGGCTATTCACACCAAACATGATCATTCGCTGTGCAAAAAAGCAAAGATTTTTTTTTTTCATCCTGTGTGTCTATTTTCTCCCCGTCGAAACGGGCCATCCAATGAGATTTGAATTTAAATCATGAGCCCAGAGTGGCCGGTGTTGCACAAAAGGGCGAGAGTGGTAAACTAGGGTAAACAAACACCGTTATCATTGGAATTTGAGAACAGACTTATTCTCACGTTATTTATACAGAATAATATTTCTATTAATTCTCCACTGAATTATGTGATCTGAAGTGTACCATTTTTTATTATTTATTTTTATTTATTTATTTATTACAGGGACAATGCATATTAATAAACATTTCTGTCAATATGCCAGAGTTAGCCAAAAGGCTATTTTTCACCTGCAGTCCCTAGACAGATGGTAAAAGTCACCCTAAAAGAGAGTAAAATTACATTTTTGCATAAGAATATAACAATTACAATACATTTAGTAAAAAGCACTATTAAGCTAAGATGTACAATAGAAACACAACAGACCAACAATCAGACAAATACATAAACACATAAACACATACACAAAGCAAGAAGCCAGCAGGCAGCGAAAGCAGGTCTAGTAGAAAGCTAATGTTGACAGCTCTGATTATCAATGAGCCATTTCTTTAACTGCATCTTAAATGTACTATATGTGTTTAGATTTCTGATGTTTATGGGGATGAGGTTCCACTCAGTAGCAGCTCGAACAGAAAAAGTGGTTTGACCAAATACACTTTTCCTAAAGGGAATGATACAATCTCCCCTCGCTGCACCCCTGGTTCTGCTATGGTCAGCTGTTCGGATGTTGACAAACTGGTGGAGAGGTGGGGATGATAAACTGTGGATAACTTTATAGACAAGACATAGATTTGAATATTTTACCATTTTTTCCCAGCTGAGTAATCTGTATTTTTTTTTTATGTTGGACAATGATGAGAAATACTTGGTTTCTTATCCAGAATTTTTACAGTTCGTTTGTAAAGTGATTGCAGAGGTTTCAGAGATGTAACACTAGCTAGTGACCAAATAGGTAAACAGTAATGATATGTGAAAAGATCATAGAATGCGTGTACATTTTTGCTGCTTGTGTGGACATTTGATGGTGAATATGTCTGAAGTTACTGAGGTTGAATTTGATTCGATTACTGACCCTTTTTATGTGTGATTTAAAAGACAGCTTTGAATCAATTAAAACCCTCAAATATTTGTATTCTGACACAATCTGCAGCCTTTCCCCTGACACAAAAACATCTGGTTCAACACTAAAGTTAGTATTGGACTTGGTGAAAAACATTGCTACTGTTTTTGATGTGTTCAACTGCAGGCAGGAGTGTTTCAACCAAGCTGTAATATGAACCATGGAGTTAGTGATCTTCTCAGCTACCTGGGAGATATTACTACCATGAACATAGACTACGGTGTCAGCATACATCTGCACAGAAACATCTGGACAGACAGACGGGAGGTCTTTAATATAAAGTGAGAACAACAAAGGTCCTAAAATTGATCCTTGAGGAAGACCGGTGGACAGACTGAGAGCCGCTGATTTAAATGACTGGACTCTGACATGTTGGGAACGGTCAGTGAGGTAAGACTCAATCCATTTAAGTGCATCTGAGGAAAAATTAAAACTGCATAATTTGTCAGAAAGATTTTATGATTGACAGTGTCGAAAGCCTTCTTGAGATCCAGGAACACAGCTCCAACAACCTCACCTCGGTCCAACAAAGCTCTGATGTTTTCAGTAAAGAAGCAAGTAGCAGTTTGGGTGGAATAATTGGCTCTAAAGCCGAACTGCATAGGGTGGAGAGCATAGAGTGTGGTATTTAGATGGTTAATAATTTGTTTTACTATCAGTTTCTCTGCAATCTTAGACACAGTGGGCAATATACTAATGGGTCTGTAATTTGACATGGAATGCGGGTCTCCACTTTTGAAAATGGGAGCAATAACAGCTGTTTTCCACATACTTGGGAACATATTTTGTGAAATGGACAGATTGATAATTTTGGTAATGGGGCGTGTGACTGTTGTACTGAGCTCCTTGAGCATCACTGTATCTATACCAAAAATATCTTTACATTTAGATGGTCTGAGTGATTTAATAGTCTGTGATACCTCTGATTCTGTGATGTTTATTAAACTAAAAACTAATTGACTTGTGTCTATTGAAGGAGTGTATGTGTTCTCAGGTGTAAAACAGCTTGCTATGTTAGCCACAGAATCAATAAAATAGTGATTAAATGCCTCTGCTACAACCGGAATATTATTTGTTAGTTGTTCATTCATTTTAATTTCTAAAGTGTTCTGTTCTTTGGGGTGATCACCTGTCATTTTTCTTAGCTGGTTCCATATTATTTTAGCATTTCCATTTGATTTTTCAATTATAGTGAGAAAGAAATCTGCCTTTGCTTTTCTTAATGATCTTACAACTTTATTTCTCAACATGGTGAAACGTCCTCTGTTATGAGTTGATTTATTTTTATTTGCTATTTTTAGAGCTTGGTCTCCTGCTTTCATGAGTTTTATGATGTCTGGGTTTATCCAGGGTATAGTGTTTTTGTGTTGTTTGTGCTCGATTTTTGTCGTGAATTCTTTAATAGTTCTCTCAAGCGTTTTTAAAAATATTTGGCTGACTTTTTCATTATCAGCTAAAGGTAAAATGTCATCCCATTGAATTTGGTTAGCTGCAGCTACAAAGTTTTAATATTTACTTTTAGTAATTGTAATAATTTCTTTTTTTTTCTCTAGCACAAGGATGGAAACTTTTTTTTTTTTTTTTGTAAGCTTTCTAGTGACAAGAGTTAGATTGTGGTCCGATAAACCTGTTAACATATTAAATGATTTTACAATTCTTTCTGGCCTATTGGTAAATATGAGATCAATTTGTGTCTTGGAAGAATTTGTTATTCTTGTTGGCCCACAGACAACTTGTGTTTGATCAAACCTGTCTGTAATTTGTTTGAGCTTTTTACTAGAGTGTTTGTCCTCCCAGTTGATGTTAAAATCCCCCATAATGATAATTTCTTTATCAAGATTGCTTTCTTTTAACAACTTTTCAAAATTTTCATAAAAGCTGTTATCTGCAGAGGGAGGCCTGTAAATTACAACAAGAACAAAGGAAATTTGTGGTGAAAGGCTGACATTTAGACCTAAACATTCTAATTGATTACAATTTGACCACTGGATTTTGAGACACTATAATGTGCTTTTTATATAAATCATCACTCCTCCTCCCTTCTTTGATCCCTCCCTGTCTTTCCTGTAGATGTTATAACCAGGAATATTCAGAGCTGCTAACGGAGCATTTTGATTAAGCCAGGTTTCAGATAAACATAAAAAGTCCAAGTTTGAATCCAGTAATAAATGCTGTATTTGCTCACTTTTAGACAGTATGCTTCTAATGTTTAGATGGCCACCTAGAAGGCCCTTTGGTTTAGCCTTAGGGTCCCACATTATTCGCAAATGATTGACAGTCTGAAACACTTCTTGTTCTTTGCGATCCCTGGATTTAGCTGTTTCCTGTTTACATTCTGCATCACTATGGGGACGCGTAAAGCGCACACCTTTGAAGTGGTCCCAGAACCCCAGGGTCTAGCCAGCCCAGCATGCACCCCAGGCCCTGATGAAACACAGGATCCACCCGACGTCCCCGCAAAGCCATCGCTCCGCAGACTCGCCCCCCGTGATCCCCCGAGGACACGCCACACTCCACCCACGCCGACACCGTGGGCACCAGGCACTCCACTGACGCCAACACCAGCACGAGAAACCCGTGCACGCCGCGCACGCCAATCCACCAGCTCCGCCACAGCACCAGGAGATGGTCGTAGAGCAGGTGAGATGACGCCGATGGAGTAGGAGCCCAGGTTGGAGCAGAGCAGCCACAGAGCCAGGGTGACATCGAGGATCTGGAGGGCCTAGGCGGAGCCAGCAGCTCACAAGTACACCTGGCTGCAGTCGGCAGATCGAGGCGGGGCTGCACCCCGCACCTCCCCTGACATGCTCTGGCACCCCCCTGGGGAGGCGCGCCCCACACTTTGAAAACTGCTGCAGTAAATTAAAGGTAAATGGAGCCAAATATGTATATACAAGGACAAATAATACTCATCTTTCAAACTTAATCCAGTCATTCTGTGATTCAGTTCTAGTTTTTTGCATCTTCTAACAGCAGGCAAAGTTTGGTAATAGGTCTTTCCAAGAAACCAGTCTTTGTCTTAAGTTTAACAGTTCTTATGAGTCCTTTGGAATCAGGTAAAACTTCTGTTACTCTTCCAATAGGCCACAATCCACGAGGTGCTGAACTGTCCACAACTAGGACAATATCTCCCTTCTTCAGTCCTCTTTTAGCAGTAAACCATCTTTGTCATTCCTGTAGTAATGTTAAGTACTCTTGGGACCACCTCTTCCAAAACAGGTTCAGCTAAAAATTGTACTTGCCTCCATCGACGTCTGATGTATACATTTGACTTCTGAAAAAGTCCAGGGGGTAAAGCAGGGCTAGATTTTAGCAGGAGAATGTGATTTGGTGTCAAAGGTTCAAGATCATGATGGTCATCAGACAATGTGGTAATGGGATGACTATTCAAGATTGATTCTACTTCACAAAAGAGTGTTTGTAATTCTTCATCATCAAGGGTGTGGTGTTGCAAAATAGATCATAGGATATACCTCACCATACAAATGAGCCTCTCCCATACTCCCCCATGATGTGATGCTCCTGGAGGATTAAACATCCAGTGAATTCCTTTCTGCAGCATTGCCTTCTGGATTGCGCTTTGGTTCCACTCTGAAAATGAATTCTGTAACTCTCTTTTTGCACCCACCAGGTTAGTTCTGTTATCAGATCAAATATGCATCACTTGACATCTTCTGGCTATGAATCGTCTTAAAGCGTCAATGCAGGAATCTGTGGTTAGTGAGTGAGCTATTTCTAGGTGAACTGCTCTACTTGTCATGCATGTGAAAATGACTCCATACCTTTGGTGGAAGATCAGCTTGTAGTCTTTCCTTAGGTAAGTCTGCCAACTTCTGCTCTCCAATTTTTCCCCTTACACGCTTACACACCACACATCTAGACAGAACTTTGCGGGTTGCAGAATTGGCATTTATAATCCAATATTTCTTTCTCAGTTGTGAGAGAACATGGTTTCTGCCAGCATGTCCGAGCTGCTCATGTATGTGCTGAAGGATAAGCATTGAGATGTGAAGATCTTTTGGAAGTATTATTGGTCGCTTTGTCTCCTCAGGCATTGCAGACTTGTTTAACCTTCCTCCAACCCTTAAAACTCCATCATCCTTCACAGGATCTAGCTTGTACAAGCTGCTGAACCGATTCAAACACTTTCCAACAACTGATGACTTTTCAATTCTTGACATTTCTTCTGCATACCCTTGTTTCTGGTAAAACTCGACAATGACCTTTTCTGCTTTCAAGAGATCATCCAAGCTTATGGATTGTGCTCCAAGTGAAGTCTTGAATGCTCTCAATTTGTCACATACCTTGTGTGGGTTCTTAGTGTCCTTATCCATGGAGGCAGCCTGGATTTCTTTCCTTTTAGCACTAAGCAATTGAAGGACATTCTTGAACTTTAAGAACCATGCTACCGCTATCTTTAGCTTTGTCCAACTTGAAAAGTAGTTAGGTAGTTGGCTGGTAGGATTTTTCTTGTCTTTAAGGACAGTACTGTACACAGTGGTGTTTCTTTTAAATTCAGCATCATCAGGTGAGAGTGACACAGATACCAGGGACTATTTAGGCCATTCCTCTTCTTTCTTCCATAGAAAGTCTGGTCCATGGATACACTCTCTGCACTTTACCAATGTGCAGTGGCACTCACCCCTCTTGATGCCAAGTCTGCCGGGTTCTGCTTGGTTCTGATGAATTTCCACTGTGTTACTTCTGTATTTTCTCTGATAACAGAGATCCTATTTGCAACAAATGTTACTTCTGTGTTTTCTCTGATAACAGAGATCCTATTTGCGACAAATGTTACTTCTGTGTTTTCTCTGATAACAGAGATCCTATTTGCGACAAATGTGCAGAATCGTGCATTCTCATTTGCGATGTATTTCAGTACTGACTGACTGTCAGTCTAAAACGTTGAGCTTTTAAGATCTAGCTCCAATTCTTTCCTCAGCATAACATCCACTCTGACTGCTAACACTGCAGCTGTCAGTTCTAGATGTGGAATTATCACTTGCTTAAGCGGAGCAACCCTGGCTTTTCCCAACATGAAAGACACATGTACAGTGCATATCATCAGTCAGTCTCAAGAAACTCACTGTGCCACATCCTTGCTCACTGGCATCAGAGAAATTGTTTTGTTCCGAAACCAAATGGCTTTACACATCGTGGCACTCTGAAATCTTGTATCTCATCAAGATCCTTTATCCACTTTGTCCACTTTTCAACTGCAGCTTAAGGTATTTCCTCGTTCCAACCCTTACCAAAAAGTAGTATACTTCAAGTTTATTTTATTAAGTATACTTAAGTAAAGTTCAAGTATATTTTTAAGTATACTTTAAGTATTAAGTATACAAATATCAGTGTACTATTAGTATACTTGTAAGTGTACTATTTCAATACTCCTTGGGACTAAATTGGCCCACTTTCTAGTATATAAAAGTATACTTTAAGTATAGAAGTAGTAAATTTTGAGTACACGACTAGTTTACATCAAAGTTTTTAACTACTTTTTTACAGAAACTCACTGGCAATTTTGGTTGCCAGTAAGACTGTAAATTTACAAAAGATCTGTGAATCAATAATTACAATTGTACTGTAAAAATACAGCAAACTCTTGCATGCTGTAAAATTGTTGTGATGGCGTGTAAACATTTGGTTAACTTATTTCATTTGAGTCTACTGAGAAGGAATATAATTAACTATAGCACACATGTATGTGCTAAAGCACTCAACAAAAAGCATTGCTGCTTAGACAACTGCCCAGTTACTGTCTTTAAATAAAGCAGCAGAACATCAGTGTTTGAGGCTTCATCAGTTGTAGTTCTTGTTTCTCTTTCATGCAGTGATTCTGCTTGTTAACAGCAGGTGTTATCTATAAGGAGAGTAAATATTTAACTGAACTGTAT